>JBBPOM010000113.1:0-48994 GCA_038091455.1 Leccinum uliginosum
CCACCAGATGCGTGAGCGAGGTGGAACTGTCGTCTGCAGGAAGTCTACGATTGGGAACACAACTTCATCCCAGAGGTCACGTAGGAAGCGACCGAGATCATTCTTCACGTCCATTGTTTCTGCACGAAATGTCAGAGATCGAAGCTCCGACGACAGGTCCTGAACACGGGATTGGGTGATTTTCAATGGAATATGAACCGGATCTGTGTCGGAAAAGACGACGAGTGCATCGCATGTATACTGGCTAGCATTCACGACGATGACAGGACCACCACTGGCAGCGTGCTGCAATTCGGGGAAGGAAGGGGGGAGAAGGAACCGAGCGAGGCCGGGTAATCTGCGAATGTTTGTGATTGCGGATTGCAGATCAAGATTAAGACCGCACAGCTTGGTGTACTGATCTGGACCTTGTGAATGAATTGTATGGCGTATTTCTGATGAGATTCGAGTAAATTTGTCTGCAAGGGACTGTCCTTCCTGGCCCGAGGCGATGACATCTGCAAGAGGGGAACGGAGACGAGCAATCTGAGTCCAGAATACACCGCGACCTTGCTCGAGAAGCTCGACTGCTTTCTTTTCACGGTGAGCGCGGAGACAAGCGGAGAAAGCATCGATTGCTAGGGATGAAGCGAGGTGTTTGAAACTCTGAAGGCGATTGGGTAGGGATGGTAAAATGGCGAGATGTTGAACGAGTAGTCGAAGAGATGTTTCGTAAGCGAGAAGGATTGTGGGATGGCGGAAATCCTCAGCTGCCGTGATCCATTGTTTGGCTGCAGAGAGATCGAGTGGTGAGAGTGTTTGTGAGATATTTGACAACTCGGTATAGAGACTGAAAAGATCGTCTTTGTCCTTCAACTCGTTCGACTGGGAAAAGCGAACACGGAGACAACGTGCGACTTTACATAACGACCATGATCGGTCAGGATGGCCAGGTGGGCAAAGGTCGAGGGCTTGTCTTGCGAGGACGATGGCCTCATTGAGGTCCGTCATATCTCCACCATCGCATAGATAGCCTGAGATATTGCCCAACGACGTTGATCGGTCCGGGTGCCCTGACGGACGAAGGTCGAGGGCTTGTCTCCCGAGTATGACGGCCGCATTAAGGTCCGTCATATCTCCAAGTTGGTCGTAACGAGTGGAGAGATGGCTTGCGACGTTGTTCAGCGATGTTGATCGACCCGGGTGCCCTGGCGGACAAAGGTCGAGGTCTTGCCTTGCGAGGATGATGGCCTCATTGAGGTCCATCATATCTCCAAGGCGTTCGTAACGAGTGGAGAGATGGCTTGCGACATTGTTCAACGACGTTGATCGATGCGGGTGCCCTGACGGACAAAGATCGAGGGCTTGTCTCGCGAGGATGATGGCTTCATTGAGGTCCGTCATATCTCCAAGTTGGTCGTAACGAGTGGAGAGATGCAGTGCAGCGTTGTTCAGCGACGTTGATCGATCGGGGTGCCCTGACGGACGAAGGTCGAGGGCTTGTCTCGCGAGGATGATGGCCTCATTGAGGTCCGTCATATCTCCAATCCGGTTGTAACGAGTGGAGAGATGCAGTGCGACATTGTTCAACGACGTCGATCGATCGGGGTGCGCTGACGGGCAAAGGTCGAGGTCTTGTCTCGCGAGGATGATGGCCTCATTGAGGTCCGTCATATCTCCAATCCGGTTGTAACGAGTGGAGAGATGCATTGCGATATTGCTCAACGACGTTGATCGATCCGGGTGCCCTGACGGGCAAAGGTCGAGGTCTTGTCTCGCGAGGATGATGGCCTCATTGAGGTCCGTCATATCTCCAAGTTGGTCGTAACGAGTGGAGAGATGCAGTGCGACATTGCCCAACAACGCTGAACGATTTGGGTGCCCTGGCGGACAAAGGTCGAGGGCTTGTCTCGCGAGGATGATGGCTTCATTGAGGTCCGTCATATGTCCAAGGCGATCGTAACGAGTGGAGAGATGGCTTGCGACATCGTTCAACGACGTTGATTGATCCGGGTGCCCCGACGGGCGAAGGTCGAGGGCTTGTCTCGCGAGGATGATGGCCTCATTGAGATCCGTCATATCTCCAAGCTGGCGGTAACGAGAGGAGAGATGGTGTGCGACATTGTTCAACGACGTTGATCGATGTGGGTGCCCTGACGGACAAGTGTCGAGGGCTTGTCTCGCGAGGACGATGGCCTCGTTGAGGTCCGTCATATTTCCCAGTTGGTCGTAACGAGTGGAGAGATGGAGTGCGACGTTGTTCAACGACGTTGATCGATCGGGGTGCCCTGACGGACAAAGGTCAAGGGCTTGTCTCGTGAGGATGATGGCCTCATTGAGGTCCGTCATATCTCCAAGTTGGTTGTAACGAGTGGAAAGATGGAGTGCGACGTTGTTCAACGACGTTGATCGATGTGGGTGCCTCGACGGGCGAAGGTCGAGGGCTTGTCTCGCGAGGATGATGGCCTCATTGAGGTCCGTCATATCTCCAAGTTGGCTGTAACGATTCCCGAGATAAAGTGCGACATTGCCCAACGAGGTTGAACGATCTGGGTTCCCATCAGGGCAAAGCTCCAGTGCCTCTCTACCATAGATCACTGCTTCCTCGATGTCCTCTATCGCTCCTAGATGGTTGTATCGATGCCAGAGATGAGTGGCGAGCTGATTTAGTGAGCTCCATCGCTCGTCGTGACCGGGTGGACAACAATCCCGTGCTTGGCGATCAAGGACGATTGCCTCACTGATGTAGCCTGTCCCGTCCCCTTGCTCAAACTTGGCGAACGTTGACTTTGCTTGTGCAAGTATCTGCTCGACGGAAACAGTCGCCTCTCCATCTGAGTCTCTCCTGCCCACTTTGTCATGCTCGCTGTGAGGAGGCTCAGACCCCTTTTTGGCTGACGTGAATGATGTTGTATCACTGAGGCCGTTCTCGCAAACAGAAGAGTGGGATACTAAGCACCTTGTGATTTCGTCATCTTTCACTGAGGGTTGGGACGGTGAGAGGAAGGGTACTGGACAGTGGAAATGAGAATGATGGCGACTTCGCCCGGGCTTGAATGACTTGGTGCAAGCCTCGTTTCTTGCTATTGTGTCAGGAGCGGGACGTAGCGCGGGATGGCGAGCAGTATGAGCACGGATTGATAAGAGTTGATCGGGGCGACGAGCAGCGCTGCGAGATTCGCAGCTGCTTGTGCGGCGTGTAGATCTGAGCTATATCAGATCAGTGTCAGGTGTAGACACGTATATATAGAAATACTGCATACCTTTCGGAATGCTCTTTGATTTTGCTGTGCGCAAAAGCCAAAATCTGATCCAGTATTCGAGTCTGTCTGGGTAACAGCTGAGGGAGAGATTCACAGCGACGCGAGGTAATACAGCCGTGGTATCATTCTTGACAGAAAGGAGTGATTGCTGAAGATTCGGGAAGAGCTTCAAGGCTCGGTCTGTGATGTGCGACAAAGATGCCCGAGAGTATCCAGATCAACTTCTCGACTGGATGGGATATCCAAAAAACGGATGCGGCGCGCGTATATCTGTGTGAAATTCAGAGCTAGCAGCTGTGAAGACGGCTGATAATCTCACGCGGTTAGTACCATCTCCCAGGTCTGTCACACAATGCGCACTAGTAGAAGGCTACCGCACTAGCTGTGGCAAATCTAATAAGGTTAGGCCGACTTCGCGGCAATGCCCGCTACGTTACTATGATACTACGTTACTACTTACTTATGATTTTTGGAGAAAGACGGTGTAATATTTGTGAATCATTGTGATTATAGTAAGACAATGGAGACTACTAATACTCCGGTTCCGTATCAAAGAAGCTTCGATTACTCGTACAAGAATCAATCCATCCGCTCGCAATCGTGAGGGAGGTCGAAGTAAAATGTCGTGACATCCAACGGCGTGAACAGAAGAAATTTCGGAAGACATTCCGGAAGAGAGGGGTTGAAGCAAATTGTCGACAACTGTTCTTTTGTACCTTCGCAAAGCAATCCGTGCATACAAGCCAAACTTGCAAGGGAAGCTTTTGATTCAGATAACTTATGAGTATCAGTTATGAAATCGAATACCCGGGCCGTTGTCCATACGCCCCTCCAAAATGGCATGGCGATGAGCTGCGTAAACGTGAAATGCACGAACGATATTATTCGTTACTTCCTCAGTTCCCGGGAATGCTAGCTTACCGACAGATTCAGCAATGAATAACATCTGTATCAACATCTTTTAGTGTGCGACACGGTAGGCTGTGGAACCCTTCGAACATCTCTGTGGAAAGAGCCTGCGACATTTTGTTCGCGACCAGTAAACGAAGCTGACCTGTAATGTCTTGAGGTTGGGCGCGGAAGAGAGGAGCGTCAGCAAGTAGACGGAGTCAGGCTCAGTTCGAGATACAGAGTTCGACGAGAGAACGGCATGAAGCTACGTGAAGCGGAATCTCGTCCACCATCATGCCAAGTTTGGACATGCTGAAGTGGGTAATCGACGGCGTAGTGATCGCAAGTACTAAACGGAAAGGATCCATTGAATTTCGAAACTCAACAAACTTAACATTGTCCATAGAGATGGGGGAAGTGCAACTGTCTTCGGCGATGTCGATCATGTTTGACCAGCCACGACAAATTTCTCAATTGCCTGATGACTGCAAAAAGTGCCATGGAAACAAAAGCAATCACTCCAGCGAGATGTAACTCACTGAGCTATTGGATCTACTGTCACAGATCATTGATGTGATTCCTCACTTGAATGCACCCGGTGGCGCGGAGATTTCTAAAATTCCAGAAAACCAACATGATAGCAGGTCAAGAGGGTCAGCAATCAAACGTGTTTGGATGGAGACTGCAGTTCAGCAAAAGCAGGGGGTTTATCTAGCTTTGAATTGTCAAGAAATGCGGTTCTTAGCACGCTGTTTCCACAATCTGGCATTTTGCAAATGACCGTTTCCTGGATAACACGAGCGCCATGCGAACGATATGCCCAGACCATTGTAGAAAAACCAGTGTGTCCTATGGACCTTGGGCTCCAAGTACAGATACACTATGCCTCCCATATTCGTCGGCGATTCCTCCCGGAGATTTTCTTCGTGGAATATACGATTTTGAACTGAACGATTTTGGACTTAAACCATTGCAGCATGTCGGCTTCGATGTCCAAGTTTGGACATCCTTCCACGTTGAGGGATACAATGTCGGTACACTTTTCCGCTGAGCCAGGAGGATCGGAAGCATATTGCACGCGGGTCTTGACGAATGCGTGAATGCTCGATGTGGTGAGGTCGGAACATTGCGAGACGTCGATATGCTTTAGTGCACGACACGGTAGGCCCTGAAGCGGTCCAGTCGTCTCTGTGGCAAGAAACTGCAACAGTTCATTCGCGATACCGTGCATATAGCTAACCTGTAAGGTCTCAAGGTTGGGCGTGGATGAAAGGACCGGATGGAGAGCGGATGGACTTAAATGACAGCGCTTGATACAAAGCTGGACGAGAGAAGGGTGGGCAATATGAAGTAGAGTTTCGTCCGCCCTGGCGTTGGACATACTGAAATGCGTGATCGACGGCACGGTGATAGCCTTTGCGATAGCGAAGGGGCTGGATGATATATGAAACTCGACAAACCTGAGATTACGCATGCAGATAGGGGAAGCGCGAATACGTAAATCTCGGATGTCGAAGCTCATAAAAGAGCTCTTTATGAAGAGTTTCTCGAGTGATGGATTGGCGGTGAAGACTGACATAGAAAGGGGAAAGGGCAATAGATCAAGGTATAACACCTTGAGGTTTCGGATATGTTGCCCCCATTCATTGTCCATACAAAGGACTCCAGTCAAACGCAGGGTTCTGAGTCTCCACTCGGGTCCAGAAAGGCGACGAGATGATAGGTCAGGTCCAGGATAATAGCCAAGCAAGTTCAGCTCGCCAAGTTTCGAGAACACATGCGGGATGGAGATGTCGGAGAGTATACTATGGAATTCAAGAAAAGCTTTGCAAGAGATGGAAAGGCTCCACAGATCATCCCAGGATAAATCCCTTAGTTCAGCAAGAACGGAGTGTCTATCCGATGCTGATATGTCAACCGAGATACGAGAAATGCGGTTCTTGGCACGCTGTTTCCACAACTTCACTTTTTGCAAAGGGCTTTTCCTGGATAACACGAGCGTTTGCCATGCAGTGGGTGTGTCTATGAGAATTTGTCGCCAGTGGCCGCAGACATGAGATAGCCTGATGGCCCATGTGTGATCTTCGTCGATCAACACGCCCAAGATCTCAAGTAGAGTTTCCATTGGTAGTTTTCCCAAGAGGTACAGATGGGCAACCTGCGGTGGCTGCCGTTTCTCGGCATCCGCTTGTGCAGCAACGGCTCTCTCCCTCAGTTCTAGAAGCTGAGTGTGCCTCTGAACATCTTCCAGTTGCAAATGACTCAAAGCATGATCAACCGATTTGATGACAGGGCCATATTTTCCGCGAAGGTCGAAGAGACGCGCTAACCTAGCGTGACCCTGCCACTTGTCGGGGGCAAGGTGAATGGCACGTTTTGAGTCGAGTTGGGCAGCTTTAAGATTGCCGAGTTTCTCGTGTACCGCCGCGCGTGAATCATAGATGATGAAAGCATTGCCTTCTATTTCGGCAGCCTATTAGATATGACTCATCAGGGAGGACCTGCAACGTGATGAGTGTCAATTCTTGCCTGGTTCATATGGAAGAGCGCGCCCTCAAAGTCACCACGCTGGTAACAAGCGACGCCCTCATCGAATATTGCGTTCCATGACATCCTCAGAGTGATAAGCCGAACAGGCTATGCGACTAGACTTCTGGTCATTCAGCTAGTAGGATATGACACGAACAGAAAAACATACCTTCAACTCTGAGGGAAACGAACTGAGGAAAAAGAAAGGGTGTGAGTGGGAGCAACCTGCAGTCGCAACATCTTGAAGTACTGTGAGGGAAGTCGTGAGAGCCAAGATCACTCTCGGCAACTAAATAAATGTGGAGACCAACTCCGAGTCGGAGACGGGCGGGCCACTTTACCTTGTAAGTAATACTAATAGTCCTTTCCTACTGACTTTTCGTACAGCATCCGACCAGGCTTCACTGACATTACTCGATGAACTTGCGCAGAGTAGAGGTGTGTTGCTTCGCCACAATACTATGGGCCTCGGCGCGTGTAAAAAAGCGTTCACATGAATGACATTGTCGGTCTTGGCGCTTTCCCAGGTGAACGATCTCATCAACCTCCTCACATGCAATCTCTGCAACATCCCAGAGAGCTACTACATGCGGTTTTGTGAGCTTCTCCGTGCGAGCGCTGCAATAGCACTTTTCCAACTGATGGCCAGGGCAGTACATTATACTCAACTGGCCGGACCTGTCCTTTCTCGCGGAGGACGAGAGGGGAAAGGTCGTTGGATACGTACTGTCTTCGATGTACGCTCTTCTTTTCCGTCGTGAGCGTGAGTCTCATCGGCCGACAGAGAACCAGACGAGTGTGAACCCTCTACACAGATCGGTCACATCAATTCGTTGTCCGTCCTTAGACCATACCGAAGGCTTGGAATCGCGCAGAAGCTGATGAATCTGGCCAGTGTGTGCTTTTCCTCTGCAATTTCTTGTCAACGGCGCGAGCCAACGTGGAGATTCATTCTAGAGGATGCCATATTGCGCGAGGATGGTGACATAGAATACATCCAGTTGCATGTGCGAAAATCAAACAGGGCTGCACGATCGTTGTATCATAAGCTTGGTTACAAATATCATCAGCTCGCGGCGAAATACTGTACGTCCGGTCGTTACCTGTAGAGTTATTGACCAACGCGATTCTGGAGATGCTGACAAGGAGGATGCATTGATAATGCGACTCCAAGTCCAATCTAGCGATATAGAACCTCAACAACAGCCAAGGTCTGTTCCCTGGATTTCATTCGGTGTGTACTTCTAACACTCTGGCCACGTGGTGATACAGTTCGGATGCTCGGAGACGTCCACGGAAAACATGGATCGCAAACTTGTTACAATTCATTCACGAAAGATCGCATCGGTTCGCTGAAGCAACAATGACCTTTCTTCGAAGGAGAAATCCGCGGCCGTGAGCATGTATCACCCATCCTTGTTTGTTCTTTTCTGCTAGTACCATCCAGATATCCACGGTGAGAACAAGGCTCTATAAAATAATATGTGAATCATAATAGCATATTATTGGTTGTATGAATATAGAGTTTTCATAGAACCTGCAACGAGACACATCACACTGCAACCCATGTAGCTTAGGGGTATGTCGAAAATAGCATACCCAAGAGTCTGTGTGAATTGAATCTGCACTGCCACAGTGACGTGGGACCATCCTTTGTCATTTTCTCCAATGAAGCCTGGCTCATAAAATTTTACTGCTTGGGGGGATACAAGTCAAACTCTGCATACATGTCGCCAAAAATGCAATTCGTAAGAATCGGTCACATCTAGAAACGAGTTATTATGTAATCAAAGAAAGCCATATTTTTTTACTCGCCAACCCTTGTGCTCACGAAGTTGCGAGCACGCGATCATGACCGGTTCTCATGGGATCGATGAGCCCATTGTGAGTATCCTTACACGAACTCCCCCGGCTAACGAACACACCTGGAATCCCCTCGCTATGATAACGAGCAAAGTGAGACGGTCATTACCCACGTACCGACCGAATGAACGGCCAACCAGTCAGAGGTGTACGGTAATCGTTCTTGGACGAGGCAGGGAATATTGCGAACATTGAAAGGGGATCACTAGGTCACTATTTTTTCCCGCCGTTTATGTGCTCTGTGAGCGTGCCGCGGAGAGGCATCCCCTCTCTATTTAGTTCGGTTTATATCATTTTGACAATTGACCAGCAAACCAGAGAAGAAACTGCTTGCTCCACGGGCCATCAGACAGTAAAGTGGTGCTACCCGAGTACTAGTATGGTAGTGCTCGAGCGCTGGGGTGATAGCATCCAGCGCTTAAACAGGTTCCCGTGAGATACCTCATATCAGCGCTTCCTTGTCCGAGCATACAGCGACATTTCATGAACGTCCTCTCGCCAAAGATCATTTATGGAACGGCATGGTGAGCTACTCACGGATGATTGATGCATATAATTCACGTAGTCCAACGGGCGCGGACCTAGGAAGGGAGAGCGTACGACACACATCGTTGCCAACGCCTTCTTGCAGGGCTTTCGTGCTGTTGACACAGGCGAGTCCATAAGCGGCAGAACTTCGTGTTATACTTCAGGGGCTTGACGACGTACACATTCAGCTTGTCAACCCAAGCACTACAGGTGCGACTTCTATCCGTCCGTTCCGGACAGTCGCTCACAACCCCAACTTCGGTTCTCACAGGGAGGATCTCGTTGGCGAGGCGCTCGATATCCTGCAGAGAAAGCATGACCTGAAACGCGATGATATTTATATCCAGACAAAGTGCACACTCCGTTCCCCGCAGTGCCAGTGACCCTGCCGTCGAGCGTTCACACGTTCTACCCAACGTAGGTTCACCCCGGGCCCGGTCGGGGGACAAGAGCTCAGCAAACCGATCCCCTACAACGTCAAAGACTCTATCAGAGATCAGATGACGTCCCTGCGCAACCTTCGGACGTCTTACATAGACTCTAATCCATTCGCCTCTGAAGACCATACAGGCAACCTTGGAGGCCTGGCGCGCACTCATGGCTGCCCAGGATGCAGGGACCGTACGCAAGATCGGCATCAGCAACGTCTATGACGTGGGTGTTTTCGCTGCTTTTTTAAACAAGTCGAGGAAGGTGCAGGTCATACAAAACCGGTGGTACGAAGGGAACGTGTGGGATTCTGACGTATGATGTACTCAAAGTGTACTTCATCAGGTTGATCGTTGTCCGGTTAGTTCCGAGTCGTCATGTCATCCCGATATCTAAGTATTTAATTCAGTCAGGCGCAAGTACTTGAGATCCGAATGTACCCAAAGTGTACTTCATCAGATTGATTGTTGTCCGGTTAGTTCCGAGTCGTCATGTCATCCCGATATCTAAGTATTTAATTCAGTCAGGCGCAAGTACTTGATGATATCTGTGCTCCTCCACATTTGCTACCCAAATGTTCTTCAAGTTGATCACAATATTTGCCGTCACAACGGCTATTTTCGTTTTGACCGTCCAAACACCTGATCCTTGGGGGGAAAGCGATGGTATAGCCATACCACTCACGAAACGTTCTGATACCGACAAGGGCGAATTTCATGTTACATCACATATCGCGTAAACGGACCTTTGATGTCCTCAGGCATCGTTTTTGCTCATACATTCCTTAGCAATATCAGTCGTAGGCCAAGTGGCATGGATGGTTCCGAAAGGGCCACGGGGACGCCGCATCTTTCTGCTGTACAACGGGACGGTTTCGGCGCTGGCCTCATTTTGGCAAACTCCCAGAACGGAATGTGGTATGGGACCATCGAAATCGGCACTCCTCCCAAGCCCTTCACCGGTAAGTTTCTCAGTGCATTCATGACACCCACTCACTCTAATCGCCATCTCAGTCCAGCTCAACACCGGTTTTAGGTATGTGTTTTCCGTCAGTACCATCCCATTCTCTTGTCTTATTCAACCCAGCGATCTCTTGGTTCCAGCCTTGACCGGTGATCAGAACTGCAGAAGCCACCGGAGCCTCTGGGATCCCGCATCTTACCAAACCACCGACACGGACTTCGATATGGATTTTAGGATAACATTTACAGATGGTAGGACTGCCAGTGGTAAACAATACATGGAAAGTGTATCCATTGCTGGTTATACCGTAAGTTTTCACTGCTGCTGGCGAATATCATGATATCATCACATTCCGACCAATGAATAGGCAGAGGGTCAGACCATCGGTGTCGCCACATCATACTCTGCAACTCTGGCAGCACCTGTGTTTGCTCCAGATGGTGTACTGGGATTGGGTTTGCCCTCTATGGCACAACTTCGTTACCAGAGCCCTCTGCTTCACACGCTCTTCAATGAAGGAAAGGTGTCCCGACATGTGTTTTCACTCATGCTCGCCGAACCTGGAGCCGAGCTGTACATCGGTGGATCGAACACAGCGCTTTACATTCAGAGCACTCTCTTCTTTATCCCTGTAACACATCCGGTGAGCGCAAATACCAGGTGGTATGGATGTATACTTAGATTGCCCTTTCAGTCTTTCTGGCAGCTGATGATAACTGAAATTCGAGTCAATGGACAGCTAGTTCTGGAAAACGTACCCGCCGTCATCGACACTGGTTCCAACTTCATCTGTGGTGATAGGCAGGGAGTGCACAACGTGCACCGTGCGGGTGGCGGTCTGCCATACGGGGGTCCGGCTGGTTATTACACCTGTGAGTTTCGATCGATTTTTGGTACCTTTGATTGACTCCCTGTAGTCCCATGCCAGACTATCCCCACTGTGACTTTTATCATTGGTGGAAGGTCGATTGAACTGCATCCCAACGCCCTCAACAAGGGACGGACTATGCGTCATTCGCGATATTGCTTTAGCGGAATTTTGGATGCGCATCAGGATGCCAGTGAGATTCTGCTTCAGCATTCCCTCTTCCCATGCTGACCGGTGAACCCGACTAGCTTTGCCATGGTTGCTTGGGACCAACTTCCTCCAGCATTTGTATACCGTGTTTGATTTCAACAATGAATCACCACAAATTGGATTCGCACAGCTTGCGCGTGTTGTTTAGAACGCAGATAACGACGTTAATATGCTTAGGCTAGATGTAGTAGCACTAGTATTTATATTATTTGCATCGAGTTCTGATTATTGAGTCACTACCTACCACTACCCTACGATACTTGACATCGTCGAGCCTTCAATTGTCCTCTTCTGAAGCTTACGGTGATAATGCAGTACGCTATACGAAGCAAGCTAGATATATACACCCTACCATTCTGTATCATCACATTGGAGTGACATTTTCGAGCTCGTCCTCTTCCGACGAGGGGCGCAAATGTGTGACCCCATTCATGAATAGCAAAACGTCAGCTCACAGTCCCTACAATACCTCGTAGCCGCACAGTCCCTGCTCATCTTGGCTAGACAATCAACGGTACCATATACGAATACGAATATTACTTTGTGGACTGGCTCGAATGTTGCGTTCGACACTGTCAATCAAAGCGCGAACGATCTCCAATCTTCTTCCACGCAGTCGTCGCACACTGTTGGCTCGTGATGTAATCGAATTCGTCGCTACAAAACAATCGGTCAGGCTAAGATATCCTTGTAGTAGTAGCCGCGGAAGACGTGAAATTACAATTATTCCCGATCAAAGTTATCTGGTACAAGTATGCGTCTTCAAGGAATGGTGCAGGAAAGCCAGCAGGTCGTCATCGACTTGCAGAACGTGACGGTGGAATGTGAGGGTCCCCATTGATGTAGAAGAGATCGAGAATACCGAAGAAGTCAAGTGCTAAATTCACTTCCTGGAGACCCTGCCAAGGGCAAAAAAGGAAAAACCGAGCAAAGACTATTCAACTGCTTGGCGGGAAAGATCATGGTTTTCCGTTCCGAGCATCCGAGAGACCCTGATCATCGATCATCCTTGTGCCTTCGAATCATGCCCATTATGCATAATGCGGTCCAGGGAGGCGGGACATTGTCGTGCACCGGGCACGTGTTGCACCTTCATGTGCCTGAACACAGATTGCCCACTTCTTGAATCACGTCTGCCTTTCCTGCAAAACGCACTGACCGACCGACCGCTCTGCAGATGTCCCGATTGCAATCTCTGGTTCCGTTACAAGGAACTCGGGAAGCCAACCGCTTGACTTCACCTGGTATCAGATCTGCTCATAGTAGTACACATTGAGAAATTCGCTCACATCCGAAAAGTAGCCTCAAGGCGAGCAAGGGTAATATGTTGAACGTGGTCCGACGCGAGCCTCGTGGCGGAATCACCTTTCCCCGTGTGTGCAAAACGTCCATAGTAGTAGTAAATAATCGCTATCTTCTTAAAAAATTATCTATTTTCGTTTCATCGCCTTCGTTAGGACTTGACTAGCTTGACTCTTGAAACTGGAATACAGTTCTCAGGTCTCAAGACGCAAGGCCGGCCCTTTCCTAGTTTGAAAAGCAATTTGTCGACCAGATACGGTGTGTTCGCCCAAACAGATGATGTGGCTAACGGGAATCGATGGTGACCGGTGACCACTGACCCGTGTAATTTGAACTTCATCAAGTCCGGAATGTATCAATCTTCTATACCCAAAAGCCGATCCACAACGGCGCGTAAGGTGAGATGGAAACAATGATGTAGTTTGACGAAGCACGATTGTGATAAAAATGTACCGCATGGATTTTTGGCCTGGCAGAACGGTCATTGATATCATGCCCTTGGCGCGTGAGTGGTGATCCTTTCATCGCACGCTTAGTACATGTTGGTCCTTGGGCAAGCCGCCGGATCTGAAAGCGAAACGTCTCCCCCGGTATTCGAGGTTTTCGCGAGAAAGTGTACATGTGTCCCTGGAAGGCAGTTGAACGTGATCAGACGAATTTGAAGTAACGAACTAAAGTGTTATGTAGTGCGAACGTTTCGCTTCGCCCCGAGGACTCAGATCTGACTCGCCTGGATCACGAATCCGGCGAGATAAAATATAGATGCCACGTAGTGCACATCATGGATATTGACAATCCCGCACGCGGAAGTGATGAAAACAATACCTCCAGAAACAACTGCACATTTCGTTCAAGCTTTGTGGTAGGAAACAACAATCAGAGGCTAGGGTCTGATCGCTAGGTGCATCAACTGCTTCACCTAAGCACGAACGCTCGGGTGGGCAAGGGGTTGTGCACTTAATTGTAGTGTTTCACGACGATACCCCTAATAACTTCTTCCTCGGTATTCTTCTCTAACCCTTTCTTCAGCGCCACACGCCCATACGAGATGGTCCTTTCCTTCCTCCATGCTTCCGAAAGTGGTGCTTCCTCTTCAGGACACAGTCGCTCGATGCCCACGCGCTGTAGCACCGGGCTGTGTACGAGAGGAGCGAGTGGCACGTCGTCATCAGGCATGGCGAAGTAGAATGCACTCAGTCTATCATAGGCACTTTGGTCAGGGGGTGGTTGAATGACGCGATGGATGGTGGGTCTGTAGAATCCACCGGTGAAAAATTCGATCATGTCCCCGGTGTTGATGACCTGTTGTGTTGTATGTGAGATATCACGATGCCATGGGAAGGGGGTGAGGACGCACCAACGCATTCTCGATATGCCGGACCCAGCGCCATTTTCCATCTGGGGAAAGGATCTGTAGGCCACCCATGGGTTGGCTCCAGAGAATAGTTATGCTACCAGTGTCTGGGGAGATACAGGATTTAATGCGTTTTTTTTTTCAATGTTGCCAATACATCATACCTGTGTGACCCTTGAGCCAAACGTTCTTTGACATTTCTTCCTCGTCCTGCGAGCGCCTGTAACTGGCGAGACCAAATAGCGTCAGAACGAGATGAGATGAAGGGGAGCGTATGTATGTACTATTTCATGAATGTGACTTATGATACTATAATGAGTTATTAAGCTCTGTGAGTGAACAAGGAGAAGGACAGACCTGATGTTTCACCGTTTCTATGGAAATTGTGTTTCTGCACCAGCGTTTCTTCGGGCAGCTCGAGACTGAGTGCGATGAGCCTGGGGGGATCATGTAGAGACCAAACTGATCTGGCGTCATGATTATGATTTACCTGAGGATGGTATGGAGAATGTTGAAGTGGTTGTGGCGAGCGAAAGCATCGAGTTCAGGCAAGAAGGGACGAAGGGCCTCGGGATGAGGACGTTTAGTGACGTCACGATTGACTTGTTCTGCCCTCAGCGACCCAGTGTCAAAGGGTATGCGAGACGAAATACGCACTTGCGTAGTGCACGATCTGGTCAAAGATGTCGTTCTCTGAATTCAACTTCTGCCTCGGAATCCTCGTGAACCAGAGGGACCAATTGGGGAAGACGATGTACTTGCCCAGAGTCCGCGTGCTTTGTATCCGGCATAGGAGCCAAGTTTATCGCTATCAGACGTGTAGACCACGATCTCTTCTGGGGGCACAGCCGTAAAGGGCACATCTGCAATGTCAAAAATCCGATCGCGCTGATCCGCGCGATGAGTGAGTATTGGAAGCGAGGCGATGAGATGTACCTGTGCTTGGGTATATCCGTGGTTGATTGCATAGACAAAGCCATGGGTGCGAAAGGCATCGCAAAGCTGGGGCGCAAGCTCTGCGCGTCCCTCTGGAGTGTGTGCCTTTGATAGGTCGATGACAGCGAGATCAGCAAAGTCGACTAGACAGATCGATCAGATAGTCACGGTTAGTGGTAACATTATTGAGGAGCACTTACGGTCTGACTGGGTCGGCAGAGGAGCAACGTAGCGAGGACATACTGGCAACATACTGATAAGAGATAAGAAATATTTGTTTATAGGCGCGCATGCGCCAGTCCCCGACTCCAACTATCGTTTGCAGTGATCTTGATTGTCGCCATTTTTCACCACCCTCAGGCTAAATTTTTCGGATAAGGCCGCTGGCTCCGCACGCTCGTTCATACATAGTTGGTTTTCGCGAACAATTCCACAGCCCTACGGACACTCTTGGACCTCACAGATACTTGCTCAGTCACGCGAGTCCAGCATCGGATGTCCCTCGTCTGTGCATTACGCTGATATTGACCGCATAGTATCAGCGCAAACTGGAGGTTCTGTCCATTTCGTACCTTCGTAATAATCATTCAGACAAGACAAAACAACCATTCGGTGGGACAATAGGTGGCCAATGTTTATCGCACGCAGTCAGACCGAGCTGTGCCGCACCGGCATTCTCAATTGAATGAATGATCTCATGGCCGTATTCGAATTCGAGAATCTGTGTCATGTAACAACTATCAGTCTCATTGACAGTCGCAGATAAAGGATAATGAGACAGGTAGATATCAGAAACAGTGAACGCACCAGCGTACTCCAAGCAGCGTGCACGCGAAAGAAGATGTCGAATCAATCCAACGCAACTTGCGAAACATGACAGATACCTTCTGGCCATATAACCCATCAAAATGTCTGCAAACCAAGGGGACCACATGGCAATCCGAACCACCATATTCACAGATTATATCTCCGACGGCGCGAGTACGAAACATCGAACAAGATTCTGTAAAACGAGACAGTAATGCAGCAACAAGACCTGCCTTATTATGTTTGCTCTTTACGTTGCCGAATTTTGAGATACCCAACTTGAGAACATCTCAGCAGCATCGACAGATTAATCGATTATGCTGGGTAACAGACAACGGATAAAAGACCCAAGATGGCAACTCGTCCAAACGATGAGCGACGCATGAAGCCACGGTCTCAGCAGATTATTTCAAAACGTCTGAAGCACACGCATAATGATGCGGAAAATATAAGGAATCGTTCGGATCATCATCACGAAGATAGGGCGGCCGGTGCGGCTCGTTGATAAGCCGTGACACTGTTGCTATAAACATTCGGAAGTAAGCCCACTTGAAACACAATGAGAAAACAGACTACGTTTGAAGCGATTTGTTGACACGGGTGATGTGTGATTTGTGAGCTCTTGAGCACGTCGTAAGACCCACTGCCCCGCCGCTTACGTTCAAGTGAATCCGAGCACTCAGAGGAGTCAGAGTCAGAAGGATCATGCCAGTGTTTGCAGCTCAGTCGTGATTATTTACGTAATCTCCGGATGCAGTTAAAAGTTCGCGCGCATCACTATGCAGGGGTAATAAATCTGGCTGACAGAACCCTCCTCCTCTTAGGAGTCGGGGATCAAGGGGTTTCAGTGTATGTTATAAATTTGTGTCTTCATTGATCGCCGTCACTCTCTCCGCTCTTGCTTTGGGCGATCGAGACCCCTGGTGTCGTTCCCCCCAGATTTATTCAAGCCTTTTAGAAGTCTTGACGCTGAAACCGCTTATCAAGAGTGAGTTTTACAAGAAATACTGGAGACCTATACCTTATCTGGAGCTCTCAGCCGCTCACAGAGCATCCCAGTAACTTGACATGTTCTCTTTAGCCAGCACGGACAATACTTCCGCAGCTCTGCATTGAAGATCCCATGGAATCTGGACATCTTTGGTCTTGCTCAAACAACGTCTTACGTTAGGCTGGTGGTGCTTGAGTTATCAGCGTCTTCTTGGACACGTTCTTTCGACGGCCAGTCGTTTCAATTCCGCAAAGTGGTACATCCAGACGGACCCTTAGTAATCCGAGCATCAAGTTTGCTGAAAAGTACTTCTTCGGGGCTTACATTCCAACCCTGGCAGTCTTGGAGATCTTTACCCAAGTCATTAAGCTCTTCACTCGGCGTCACAGCCAGGGTAGGTGATTATCAGGGTATCAGATGGCCCAAATACGCCTACTGCGAAATATCCAAGCAAACAAACATATACCGAACATATATCCGGTCAATATCAACATCGCTTTTGCATCTGGGGTGTACATGGTTTGAATTGACAGGTTAATGAGTCCGGTCGCCACATTCGCCTGAATGATTATAATTATACTTGAACGAATCAAAAAGTCTGAATCGGGGACAGAACTCACAATGAGGAATATCACCAGCCCATTCTTGTTTATGGCTTCGAATAAAACAGGGGCCGATTTTGGCGTAGAGGACGTGGGATCTTCTTGGAGGATTCGCTTGCCCGAAGGATCCTGTGGATCCTTGAACTTCGAGACACGAGTGGGGAAAAAGATCATATCTATGAGATGAAACGTGAGTATGAACGAAGTGTTGAAGGCGACGATCCAAAGGATATATGGCAAGTTTGCCTGTATCGAGAAAAAGTATTCGTCATGTGTCAGTTTGCGTGGTGCGTTGAATCTGAGATACCTACCATTCTTCGCGAGACATCCAGACCATGCCGGACAATCGCCAACAAGGCCCACCACACCAGAGCGTACGAAAATAGTTCAATGGTCGTCTTTGCATTCTGTCTAGGAGCGGAGATGTCCAACTTTGCGAGACGCTTGGAGTCGGCTCCCTCAAATAGCATAATCTGCTGTCTACGGAAGAAGGATGGGGAGGGTGGAAGGATGATCGTGCCCAGAGAAAGACCCATGAAGTGAAGCGAAAGATAACCTGCGGACATGAGCCGTTGTACTAGAGCGGAGTCAGGGACGTCTCTCACCGAGAAGCGAGACCAGTCCCTCCTTGTTCGCGTAAACAACGTTACTCCGAGGAGCGTTGAGGAGGAATGCTTCCATCCCCGCAAACGACAACGAAAATTGGTGCACTACAAGTCCGCTAGGTCAAAAAGAACACCGTAAGAAACGAAGATCACTCGCGGACGCTGATCCAAAGGCCCAACAAGGATATAGGCATGTACTTGATGATCGGATGGAGGGCCACTTCTGCGACTGGCAAAATGGCAAGCGTCAAGAAAAAGTTCCAATGCACTCCGTATTCCGTGACGTGTTCCTGAAACAAAACTGGTTCGTAAGCGCAAGGGGGACAACGAGCCACCGTACAGGGTATTCCGTGCCCTTGACGAGCAACACGCGAACGATGCCCAGTACTACGATCGGCAATATCTTCTTGACGACTCGGTATAACTTTGGTTTCACGTCCGCACGCAGCTGGGAAGGGTCCTTGACGAGGGGTATCGCAGACACGATTCCTTGAGAAAAGACAAACGACCCGACACCGAGATCCATCTGGCCGAGGCAATGATTCGAGAACAACTCCCAACAACGCACGCATCTGAAGCAGTACCTACCAGCGACACGCCATATGTCTCGCACTTGGCGAGGTAACGCGGGAATACAGGAAAGTCGACGGCGAGGATCGAAAAAACGGTTATCAACACCATGTTGGCGCGGTAAGCGGTGAGTGCCGGGAGGGGTCGTAGTGTTGGTTGCGCAGTCCCGTTGACGGAGACGCTGTCTCGGGTCGTCGTGCTTTTCCGCGTCTCGCCAGTCTTCTGAGGCAATGGTGTTCCGCTTTCAATTCGAGGAAGGAGGAGCAAGACGCATGTTGGAGCTAGGATGAGTGCCAAGAGTGCCCCAGGCGCGTCGGCATAGACTGTCAGCGCAAGCGACAGAGGCAGGACTAATACCAGCCATTCGAAAACGAATGGCATGGATCGAAACACGGTCAGGCGTGTTCTCAAAGCAGAGTGTAGAGTTATTGACGCCTTGGCCCAGACCCCAAATTGAGCGGCGAAAAGTGCGAGGTGTCTTGACAGACTCACCAAACCGACTGCAAGCATGGCGTTGATGTGGAAGACAGACGAACCTGTCATCCCGGAGACAAATGCCTCCTTTGAGGTCTTGTAGCTGTCGTCCATCTGACCTGAACTCATCGGCGACCTTCATCTAACATGTTGACAAGACTTGGAGTAAAGTCGCTTGATTTTCAAAGCACGTGATCGACGACGCGACATCCAGATCGGATTTGTGCTAAATCGACATGTAGTAGCTACTCATTTCTAACTTCCCTCGACCGTCTGCACCGGCCCGACGAAGCTATGGCGACCCCAAGTAATCCAATTAGCAACAACAACAACTATGACCGTGCCGATCGCCAGAATGGCATAATTCATGTTTAACTCGTCGACAGGATACGACGTCGGCAAAATAAAAAGTATGCAAATAAACGAAGTGAACTGTGGACGAGTTAGGGAGGAACGCGATTGAAAAAGGACGGGACTGACTAAAAAACTTGCAAGGTTGACAGACCACGACCACTTGCCCAGATTGAAAGGACCGAGTTCTGCAAGTCTGGATCGATGGTCGGTCGGTGTCAGAAGTTCCAGAACTGATCGATAGTACACTCACGAGTCTGGCCAAAACACTCGAATGATGATGGGTTGTAGGTAACTCAGCATAGTCGCTATCGCCGCAGAGGACAACATCGCGTTGAACTGTGAAAAAAGAAATCAATATAAATGACACAAGCGAGTCATCGCGCGTACGCACGGCGATGGTGGAGCCTATATAAGCACACGATAGGATACACCCCACGAGCACAGATACCCACACGCCCCAATAAGGAGCTTGATAGCGATTGAGAGCCATAAACTTTTCTTTCGCGGGGAACGCATTGTCTCGTGCGAGAGCGTAAAACAGTCTTGAACTTGCGGTGAACGCGGTAATCGATGCCGTTACTTGTGCAACCGCGACGACCACGAGACACATAAGGGTCAGTCTGGGACCGACCGCATCATAGAATAACTGTGCAATAGGTATAGCGTAGCCCGTCGCCTGCACGTTTGCAATGCTCTGAACGGAGAAGAGGAGGGCGATCATGTATGCAAGACCGATAAACCATGATCCAGCGATGCTTCCCACAACGGCGAGAGGGGCTAGGACCTCTGCACGTTTCGCTTCCTCAGCAAGTTGAGCGGCTGTCTCGCAACCTTCGAGGGTATAGATAGCCTGATTCTTTCTTAGATACGGAAATGAAAGCAGAAAACGTGTATTTTACCTGGAGAAACCCCAAGAGAACAACGAATCCTCGGTTACCCCATCCAGTGAAACTGAATCATCACATGAGGGCGATACCACACGCTCGATGATCAACCTACTTACTTTTGGTAGTCGGTGAACACGAAAGAGGCCGAATTCTCATCAAAAATCGGTCAACTGACTTGGCTAGTACACCACAAGAGCACTCACCTTCACGGGTGCCTTCACGAGAAGTGTCACCACGAGCACCAATGTTCCTCCGAGCGTCCACCAAACGTTAAAAGTGCTCATACGCCCAATGGCCTTCGTTCCAATGCTGTTGACTATACCCGAGGTAATGTTGACAGCCCAAGCTATCGCAGCGATTTCGACTCGGGTCAAGGATCGACCTTGACCCACTTCTGCCATTGAAGCGACATACAACGCGACACTAATTTTTCGTGATGTGAGAAATGAAAACGTATATTACAAATGCGGAAGGACTCGCCTCAGGTTGCCTGCAGTACCGGTAAACACCATGGCGATAGAGTATATCCATCCTGTACAGACTAGACCGCAGTGAGCTTAGATATCAGCACACAAGACCCGTCCAGACGTACAGCCGAGGATTGGCAAGTCGGGCTTCATCTTGCAAACCCAAAAGTAAAGGCCACCCAGAGTTGGACTAGCCGAAAACGCCCCATTAGGATGAGGACATCCACAATCCTCGAAACGAAAGTTCTCACTATGAACTGCAAATTTCCGCTAAACTGAGCGCGATGAGGAACATAAAGAAACTGCATATCTGCCAATGCGCACGCGTTCAGCAAACGGAAGGACGAACGTGTGTTCCTAGATACTCACGTTCCATCCCCAGAACAGTCCAAGCGGTCCTCCAGAGAACAATCCAGTCTGAAAAGCACTGCTCATGCCGGTAAGAATACCGATGGCGCAAAATGATATGCCCAACACCCCGAACAGCGACATTTCACGCCGGAACTCGGGCTTGTAACCGAGGTCGAGCAGACGTTGGTCCGAGGCGTCGACATTGTCTCTGGTAGTGCTAGTGACGACTTCTTCGATCTTCTCGGGACTTGCGGCCTTGTACAGTGTCGACATAAGGAAACGTGAAGGAATATAACATCAAGTGGGGTGGGGCGAAATGTCATCCAGTGTCATGAGACCTAGGCAATGCCAAAGGTAGTCGTGGGTCCCGGCCCCGGACAGTTGTGGGATAACTTGAAAAGGATGAATTTGGATAATGAACAACGGAGCAAGGAACCCGTGGCAGAGCCTGAGATAACGATAAGTCGATAAACGACGGTAGCTTTCAGATAAGAAGCAGTCTGTTGGGCTGCATCCTAAGCCTAACAGATCCTGAAAATCGTCACAGTTTGGGGATGTGGCAGACAATTTACCAGCGAATAAGCATTGCAAAGTGGTCCATGTTCTACGCGCGTACGGAGATGATTATGAACACATGAAAGGTAGAGTACCATCGTCAAAAAATATCTGGCGCCTTGCCTCTGCATCACTCTGGCAGGAGTAGAGAGGCAAGGTCGATTAGTCAGTACCCGATAAGTAGCGGTAAAATATGCAAAAAAGTCCTATGAGAAAAGTTGATGAGAAGAAAAAAAAAATGAGTGGGACCACCTACTATACCACGCATCCAACTCGGACGGGAGGAGAAGGCAGATAGACAATAAATCCCAACGACGAACCACACTCGAAATCTTGATTACATCTCCAGATCTCTTCTCGTCATGGGTGACACGACTGACGTTGATGACACCCACACTCATAACGCTCACCTCACCAAACGACGCGACCCTCCTCCGCTCTTCCGAGAGCAACTTCAATGCCGACGGTGAACTCCGATCCGGCCTGTTCAAACACCATCTCGGTTCCCGTCCTTCCCAGGAAGGACGCGTGATTCTTCTTGCTTGTAGGGATGGGCGAACGGATGTGTGCGTATCTGGGGTATTTCTCGTGCGGTGATGGAGTCGCTGAAACGATCAAAGGTCCTTCGGGGGGAGGCGAAGCATAGGCTTGCGACAAGTCCTCGAAGCGTTCGTCTTGATAATCGAACGAAGTCCGACGGGTCTTGTTCGCGCTAGAATCAACCTTGGGAACGGGTAACGAGACCGATCTGGGCCTGGGAACGAACGATGAAGGGTTGGAAATGAGCGACGGGGACGGACACGACGGCGGGGAAATGGATAACGACGACAAGGGTTGCAGTAACAATGCAGACGCGTCTAACTTCCCATTATTGTTGTTTGCTGCAGCGGAAGCATCTCCGCCGACAACAGTGTGATAAGACAGTGGAGGGGTACTGGGCCGGAACAAAGGAAGGACAGGAGAAGTTGACACCGGAGGCGGAGGGGGGATCGCATACATGCTCGTAGTACGTGAACGCGGCCGGGACGGACAAAGGTAGAAAGGATCGTCGTCGTTCTCCAAAATGTCCTCCATAAAACTACGACCAGATTCTCCCATCGAGATATTGAGAGGTACCGCTCTGGGGAATCCAACAGCACCAGCCAGGTCCTGAACAGGCTCGAACAAATCCTCGTTCTCGTTCTCGTCCTCGTGCACCGGGAACAGCTTCGTAGCAATATCGGCAGTGCTCACCCGTGAAGACCTCTTGACTTCGATAGTCTCCATGGTGCGCACCGGGCGGAGAACACCATACTTTCCAGGAGTCGGGTTTTGTCCGCCGTCTGCACTCCAGGCATACATGGCAAGGGGAGAGCTTCGCAGTGGTACTCCAAGAGACAAACCAGTGGGCACGATCGGTCCGCGCACCTTCAGGATTTCTGTCAAGGAAGAAGTAAGACCAGGAGGTCTCATTGGTGACCTGGGCGACCTGAGAAGCGACAAACTCCCATTCCACACCTTCGGCGCGAAGCGAGACGCAGAGTACGGAGCAGAGATCTTGATACCTGAGCTCCAGGCGCGGCGCTTTGCTCTGATCTCGAGGGACCTCTCCGTTTCATCGTCCATCCAACCATTTGTTGCTCTGACAAGTTGCCACCCTTCTTCGCGAGCGCGGCCTCGGACGATGTCGATCGTAGCATGTATTCGCTCCAGATAGTCGAATTGCGCAGTCATAAACTCTTCGTCTGTTGCATCTCTGTGGTCAAATTTGTGCGCATTCGAAGGCACGTATGGGGCGGATGCTGGAGAATCTGAAGAGTACATCCTTGACGGTAGCCTTAACGATTGGGATGGGTCTCGAGAGCGAGGGCGAGATGAACTGACTCGGGAGACCACAGATGAGTCGGATTCGGGAGAAGTCCAGGATGTGGCCTTATACGAACTCTGCACGGAAGGGACCAGGAAAATGTCCTCTCCGTCCACAGGAGTCCGAAGCGACAGACTGTCATCTGACTCCTCGTCATCATTAACATCGGAAGGGATGAGAGGACGCCTCGACGTATCGAAGGTCATATCTGCCCGTCTGTCGATATCATCACGACTGCGGCGAGGAGCGAAGTCTCCTAGATGCTTGACATCGAGGCCGAACGAGTCGCTACCAAAGTCAGAAGGTCCCTGGCCTCCCACGCGACCGTGACGGAGACCAGATATAAGGTGTTCATTGTTGTTTAGATCATCGCTGACACTGAGATGTTCTACAAAGAGGTTGTCGTCAAAGCCGGTATATCCGACCGCAAAAACGTCAGCCTCGTCTGACCCGGGATGGACATATCGAACGCCCCATTCATTTGCTGAAAATATGGTTCAGCGCAACCTCTGTAGATTCATGACTCGTTTCCTTACTTTGCTCTCTGCGGGAATAATTGGAATCTTCCGCACTCATGAACTCCGGGAACGGCGATAACGCACGGGGCCGCCATTGTTCACACTCGCGGTCATCACGATCCCCAAAGTCGAGGGCATTCCTACCTTCGCTTTGGGTCCTCCTGTGCCTGTTTCCGCCCGCCCTCGTAATTCCGCCGCCGAAGCCATGAAAGCGGAAAGACTCGATCAATTCTATTTCCGCACGGACTTTATTTTCCATAGCAACGAGAACCCATTCGGCGTAGCCAGCAGTTGGTAGGTTTTCAGGAGTGAGAGCTGATATGACATGAAGTCTCCAGACATCAACGAGGGTCGCTCGAGCTCGCTTGCGAAGAATATCTGGATTGGGCTGGTTTGACGGAAAGGTGGCTTGTCGAGGAGATGCTGGAGGAGTGGTTACAAAACCAGGACATGCAACGGGGAGAGGTGGGAGTGGGGAGTGAGGTGGTGCGCTGGAGGGTGGAGGACGTGACAACGAAGAAAGGGACTTGGGAACCAAGGATCTGTCGACGAGAACTCAAAGGGTGGACATTCCATCGAGAAAGCCTACATACGAAATTAATGAAAACAAAAGAGAACGTTGTCTCTTGTGTTTTCCTGGTTTTGGAGGCTTTGCATGACTTCCTGCAGAGGGCATATCTTCTGTGCTGCCCGCGAAGCTTCCAGGACAGCTGCTTTCTGTGCTATTTCGCTGGCTGTCAGACTCGCTGCAGCCTTTGACATCGCTGGCGACGCCTTGCAGCATTCCAACGCAGTCCGAGCTCATAGGAAGGTAGACTACGCGTTCATCGACGAACCTGACCACGAACTCTTTTCGCGGTACGTCCATGGTCAGCTCGTCAATACGAGCGACGAGACCCACAGCCCGATCGAGCATGTGAACACTCGATGGAGGGTCCAACTGGAGTACAGAAGTAATGAGCTGTAGCTGTGACGACCATGCCACAGGAATGGTCGGACTGGGGCTGATATCCGGCAGAGAGAGGACGTTGGGGAACGTCAAGGCGTAAATAATCTTGGGGTGGGGTGATGGTGGGATGAGACGAATGATCATCGCGTAGACGCAACAGATTAAGTGGAGGGTAGTATAAAGTCTAGAAAGAAGAAAAAGGAGGACGTCGACAAAGGTCGTCTGCCCCGTTCAGTTTTCTGTGGGTCGTTCGTACGTGAGTTTACGTTATCCAATTTACCGACACTGAACGTTACGGCTTCTTCCTCCCCAAAGTGAGCCAAGACATTTCCATCTCAGCTTGACGAGCGCACGAATGTACAGATATCAATATTGTTCAGCGGGTGGGGTTCAGCTGGAGTCAGGGTGTTGGCTAGCCCTGTGAGGTAGTCACGTATGTCACGGCATGTCACGGAAGTACCGAAGTTCAGCACGACACAGCAGAAGCTCTCCTGTACTCTGTGCAGCAGATCCAGCGAGTCTGTTGGACACATTTGGCACAGGGATGGGCCCACGCGTTGATGCTGTATAAGTCTAGTTACAGTAGGGCATCGCATTGAGGATGCACGCAGCTGCTGCGTGCCACGGTTACCAACACCATTTATACCGGACCCGGAGGCATGCAAGTCGTTGGTCACTGGCCTTTTTGCTTTCCTCCCCGTCATGGGTGCGAACCACAGTCATCCCGTGATCCACCAGGAAGAGCGCAAGCCGAGGCGCTCCCTGACGTTGCCCACGCTGTTCAGCAAGTCTTCGTCGCGATTAAACTTGCTCGGTCACCTGGGCAGACGGTCGCCACAACCACCACCGACGCCAGTAACGCCACATATAGTCACCGTCGTCGAGGTCACCGCTGAGCAGGGCATCGCATCGCCGGTGGCTTCGGCGGCGGACCCGGAGGACCGGCCGGAAATGGCCGGTGAGGATGTAAGTTTCCCATTTTCTTAAGTGATCGCGCGCTTGCTGTGTGGCTGAGGCCTTGCACGCATACACTCATCCACGATCATCAGGAGCAAGACTTTGACGTCGCGATCACCATGCCCCAACAGTCCGCGACGGTCCCATGCCAGGTAGGTTTCTGCAATCCACCTGTTCCTCGTACTCGATAATCTCGTGGCGCTAACAACGATCTTTTCGATCTGCTTTCGTGAACCCTAGTACCGCACTGGACGGACCCTCGGTAGCGGCACGTACGCAATCGTGAAGGAGGCGATACATGTCAAAACTGGTCAATACTATGCCTGCAAGGTCATCAACAAGAAGCTGATGGAGGGAAGGGAGCACATGGTCAGCACCTCCACACTTTCTCATCGATCCTTCGATCTCCTCGTGAAGCTGTGGGCCTCCGAGTTCCAGAGTGCTGTGGACAACCACCTACACACACCCTCGCTGTGCATGGCTAGAGTCCTCATGGCTTCATTTATCATCGTTTCATTGCGCCGTGATCGTAGCACAATGCCCCAATTCAGCCTGGATCGCATGGATTCTGCGATGCACCCTGAACCCTTGAGCTCAGTCACTCACAGCTTGTTCCTTAGGTCCGAAACGAGATCGCTGTTCTAAAGCGCGTGTCAATCGGTCATCCCAACATTGTCACGCTCCATGATTACTTCGAGGTGCGAATCATCCCATCCAACGGAAAAATAACATTCACCATCACGTAGACTGCCCATAACCTCTATCTCTGTTTCGACCTCTGCACAGGTGGCGAGCTTTTTGACAGTATATGTGCTAGGGGACAATATACCGAAGCGTGAGTAACCTCTATCCGATCGTGTTGAATTCTCATTCAAGCGACGTAGTGACGCTGCGGGGCTCATACGCACCATATTTGGTGCAATCAAATATATCCATGACTCTGGTATCGTTCATCGTGATTTGAAACCCGAAAATCTCCTCTTTCGTTCCAAGCCCGAGAAAACATCAGAGATCATGATAGCCGACTTTGGTCTCAGTCGTGTCATGCCGGACGGCAAACTCAGCATGCTTACGGAAGTCTGCGGCACACCTGGTGTAAGCTCTCTTCTACCCGACTCGTATATCGCTGATATGTTCTGCAGTACATGGCACCAGAGATCTTCAAAAAGAGTGAGACCTCCCTTGAACATTTACTGCCATTCACTCAGGTCTGATGTAGCCGGCCATGGAATGCCTGTCGATGTCTGGGCCATGGGCGTTATCACGTATTTCTTACTGGCCGGTAATTTTGGTCGCTCATATGCATCCGGAGTATCTCACATCTACTGCCAGGCTATACACCATTTGACCGTGATACCCAGAAACAAGAAATGGAAGCTATCATTGCGGGTGATTACCGCTTTGAGCCAGGCAAGTCTCCAAGCACCACGTGTAGAGCACTGTTTCATCTATCCCTTGGCAGAGGAGTACTGGTCCAACGTCTCAGAGACCGCTCGCAGCTTTGTTTCCACCTGCCTCACAGTTGATCCGGCGGCGCGCCCAACGGCTGCGGAAATGCTGGAGCACCCGTGGCTCACTGCAGAAGTCCCGCACTTCGTGGAGGCAGAGAACGGACAGCCAACTAACTTGTTGCCACACGTCAGAAAGGCATTTAACGCAAGGAGGACGTGTACGTTCCGTTTCCGCTCCATTCATTGTGTACATGTGATTGATCATTGCACCGTTCTACGCAGTCCGCAAGGCCGTGTTCAGCATGATGGCGATGAAGCGCATGTCGATGCTCGCTCAAGACCATCATCTCTCGCCCGAGCACCGTCAACTGAACGAAGACGTGTACCAATTCAAACAAGAGTCCGAGAAGGAGACTCTCGAGAACGCGGACGTTCTTCACCATCACAACGCGGATCTGCCTGTACAAGAAGACCCTTCCGAGACTGGCCCAACTTCTGAGAATACCCTGCAGCCTCAAGCGGCGGCAGAGGTACCTGTTCCCCAGGCACCTGCGGCAAATGACTCTAGGCCGTCGTCGGGCCTTGCTCCCTCTGAAGGAGTCAGTAAGGAGAGCAAAGAAGTCACCGAGAAGCTGTCGGCGGTGAGCCTAGCTGCCAGCGCAAAGGTAAGTAGTGTAGCAAACTGAGCTTGATCCTTTCAATGCTTCCTTTTTTTTGTACGAGAGTTGAGACGTTCCTTTGACTTCGTGGGGCGAGTGTTCTGGAAAGTCGCGAACTGCCGCCCTTTTTTTTTTCTTTTCCTTTGTTCACCTACTAGAAACTTTTTTTTTCCTGCTCGTTTTATTATATGTGTCGTCCTCGCATGCGTGTGATTAATAAACCACTTGTTTCCTTTTTTTTTTCCGTTTTTACAGAAGGTCTTTGGTCGATTCACAAGGAGCGGCAAGTAAACGCACATGGGACTGGACCTCAATGTGTCATTGAATGATCGGTGGGCTGCGCAGGTGGACGCGAGCGGAGGAGCGACGATCGATAGATGTCATTCGGCTCATTTTTTTGGTTTTAGTTTTCGTGAAAACATTGTAGTGTTTCTGACGACTCATCTAACGGACGAATTTTTTTGTATTCTTCTTGCCTGTCCGAGTGAGCGTATGAAGTGTTGTATGTACTTTTGCGAAATTGATCAAGCAAGTTGCAAGCGATCTCACCTCCACGCCACGTTCTTGATTCACTGATCACGCAACCGCAAGTGGATAATGCATGCATATTATTGTCCATATTTTATCGATAATGAAAAAGACAATGCGGATGGAACAATGCTGCGATGAATGTAACGAAAACGAAGAGGTGAATGATAAAAAGAAACAAAGGGAAGATGCTAGACTCATTCATACACTTCTTTTCTTTGGACTGATGTGGATAAAGTATAGAGAACAATATGCTGAAGTGACTTATAGTCCGATTGAGATGTGCCGAAAAACACCGATGCAGGTAATCATAGCACCGCAGTCCCTTTCAGAGTTGCTTGCCGGTCGAGATGGCGAGCGCACTGAGGAGAATCTCCCACGCGACGTCGAGCGCGCACCAGAGTTTTCCGTCGTCGATGCCGAGGGCACACGCGTTGCGCCACATCCCGTTGACAGACAACGCGTGCATGAGTAGCGCCTGCGCATTATGGCTCATCGCGAGCTTATGGGAAAACTGCCGAAGAAGCGCGACGGAGCTGTCGGTCGTCGGATCGCCGAGATAGAGCTGGTGAGGGACCGGGCAAGGGAGGAGCGAAGCCAGGAGGTGGTCGATCCGTTTCGTGTAGAGGAACGTGGAAAGCTGTGGGAAGACGTCCGGTGCTGGGATGCACAGCGGCACTACAGGAATTGATATGGTGGATCCGGGAGTGTCCGGACGAGCGATGTCGGAAGTGGGGAGGATGGGTAGATTGGCGCAGTGGGTAGCTATGATGATGTTATGGATGGGAAAGAGGGTCACGCGGCGTCTGGTGGACGCAGGGAGGTCGCGGGCATATACGCCAAGCATATGTGTGGGCATGTCTGAGGAGAGGTCGTTGACTACCACCGGGATTTCCTTTGGAAGGACGTTCGAAGTAAACTCGGCTTTCACGCCCGCGAGGACCTGAAGCATACTGGAGGTGGGTGAGCGAGCGGACCACCCTGCGAGTCGGTTATGCTCACCGAGGACTAAAAGATAACAGGGCTTCGCGGATATAGCTCAGTTCCGTGTCAGCCAACTCGGGCGCCACGGACACGATGGTGTCCTTTGCAACCTGGCAGAAGTAAGGACGGCAAAGATATCTCGGGAGGGAGACCGTGGACATGGTGATGGTGGAAGCCGTGTCGCCCACGTCGGTATCCGGGGACGAGCGGGGAGGGTCGACGCTAATCTGGGAGGGCTGTTGCTTCACGGTCTTGTGCTTGGCATGATCGACGGCATAGCGGGGGTGGTGAGGACCGCCCGCAGACCGGACGCGGCGACGACGAGAAGCTCCCTGGATACCACCGCGAACTTTAGATTTCGGGTAGGTGGGCGGGGTGTTCTCGGTGTCAGCGCGGCGGGCAAAGTGTGTGGATTGGAGGACCATTTCGAGTTGAGTGTAGAGCTGGCATTTGCGACGTTTTCTCTTTATAAATCAGAAATTCGTGGTAAGAGGACTCTGAGAGCGTGACAGCGACATGCCGTGACACAAATCGCAATCCAAGTGAAAATTACCCAAACAAGACGAGCACTCACAGTCGTTTTTACCTATCAGGGTAATTTTTGGACCCACAAACACACTTGATTGCGCAATCCATCATTCATCAACGGCAGCTGCATTGTTCCGTGATTCTCCCGTCCCTGGTTTCATCAGGTAGAACAACAACCACAATTGTCCACTGCTTGGTGCACATACACAGGTCTCACTTACCTGCTGGGTATCGCACGGGGAGACAATGCTCGCCCTGCCTCCGTATAGCGACGGCCCGGCCCGGCCCGCGCCCGAGGGCCGACGAATACCATGAAAGGGGCCAGCGGGTTGCTGTATGGCACTTGACTTGTAGCCTGGGGATGTTCTGCGATGACCAAAACGCCATGTGAACGGAAAGGGGTAGGTACCGAGAGTTTCTGCTCTAGCAGCGATCAGCCTAGGCGTACCTTTGTATCGGAGATGTCATGAACACATGACTCGCGCTGTTTGTGTAATTGGTATCACTCGTACTCACCGTCTGGACGACAGTGGCGGCATGAGGTGAGTACACTCAGATACTCTGTGACACCAAGTGTTCACTTTGCAGATCAGATAGCCGATGGGCCAGCGGTCCTTGGGGTATGGCGAATGTGGCGACTGACCGGACAGTCGTTGTCCAACATCTACCATTGAAAGGAAGGTAGTATCCTAGACTCGGACGTTGAGTTGTGCATCATCCAGCACTAAGCTGCGTCACGCTCTGCAGATCCGTGCACGCAGGTTGGCAGGTACAGTAAGCGTGTCAATGTATCCAAGGACTTGCCGTACATCGAACAAAGCAATGTGAGTGGCACCAAAGAACGGTATCAATGTCGGACGGTTGATGCTTCCGAATCTTCAACGATCTAAGACTTCGCCATGCTTACCGATCATCGTCTAGGTAATTGGCCACTCACACACTTGCCGTCCTTTGAAACGACGGTCAAGGCGAGTGGCACTCGAACATAGGCGTCGGTGCAGACGTTGGATTTGTTGCCGCCGTGTTGCAAGTCGCGCATGTCTGTGAGGTACGTTGTAACCACAAGTGCGACGATTGCTCGGACAATTTACTGTCCTTGCACCTATAGGCCGTCGAATAGGCAGCGGTGGTCAAGGTGAGTGGCACCTAGAGATCGCCCCCAAAGTTAATGATCGGTCGTTGACGGTGTCGCAGATTGCAGATAATTGTGTGGTGGAAGGTCGGCGAGGAGGCAGACTTCTTGGTTCCAGGTGGCTCTATCAGCAGGGAGAGGGCGGGTGTGGGGTGTGGGGTGAGTGTAACCGAAGAACAGTCTGACCATCGCTCCAGGAATACTGTCGGTCTCCGCAATATTGTTATCAAGGTAGGTTGCAATAGGCGAGACGGCGAGGGGGGGATGGAGGTGAAGGGAGGTGATGCTGGGTGATGGTGATGGATGTGATGGGGGAGGACAAAAAGGGAAGGGATGAATGTTTTCTGTTTATTCGGAGATTTGTTGTGACGAAGATCAAAGCGGACTCGGAAGGCGGACAACCAAGACAGCACTGCATCAGGACAAGTATCCTGTAAAACTCGAGATGTTTACAGCATCCCTTCAGTGAAATGATTCTCTAGACTAGGGGGACATGGAGATTTCGGGTCGTAGATATTTCTTTGGCGCGATCTATGTCTCACCTATTATTCTGGGATCAGCTGGCGCGTGCATCTTGATTGGCACGCGATCACGTGACGTTGATGGGTCCACCGTCCACGTGACCGGTTGACGCGCCGAGTCAAGTGGTTGATCAACAAAGTGGTTTGATCGTCTGTATGTCTACCACCACTCAGATTCTGTTCAATTCGCCAGCACTACATTCGCTGAAACGCGACCAGCTCGTAAAATTATGCAAGATTCATGCACTCAAAGCGAACGGAAAGAACAAGGAGCTCATCGAGCGATTGCGACTTCACGCAAAAACTCTGCCACTCGACGATCCGTTGAGTATTGCGACCCGGAGCGATAATATGGACGCGAAACCTGTTACCGACAGCGAGGAAGAGACGTCCAATTGCTCTCCCGAACGTCTCGCGTCTGCGTCTGATACTACAACTCGACCGAGCGAGCAATGGGAAGTAGTCATGGATACTATCGCCGAGGTGGACGAGGAGACTCTCAGAAGTAACCGTGGAGGCTCTGACCGTCAAGTGGACGAGTTTGGCACCCATACGTCTAAAGGTTAGTTTTACGCGCACTGGCGCGTGTCCCATCTCATCAGTCCTGTTAGCTTCAGTCACATCGTCACTCAGAGCTATAGCGACTTCTTTGGGGCTGAAACGCAATCCGTCTAAATCCGGTGGTACCTCGTCCTCCTCCTCAAGTCTCTCCGGCAAGGATGCCGCCCAATCATCCTCGACTCTGCCCACTTCTGAGCCAAATGGTAGCCCTGCGGAACCACCATTAGAACCTATCCCTGGGCAATCGAATCGCGAGGGTCTTCCCGCTCCTTCAGAGGCACGGCTGAGTCTTTCCCAAGCACCAGCCACGACGACCATCCGTCTAGTTTCAAATCCCACCGCACACCCGGAAGTCTTGCTCTCTCCACCAAGGCTGCAGCCATTTGCCACTTCGTTTGACCTCGTCCCCGGTACCCCGGGAGTGACAGGAACTCCATCCGTCCCTGTATGGCCTTTTTCGCCAGGAGAAGCCGCACGCCAATCCTTGTACCCCTCCATTCCGAATTTCCAAGGATTTGGTAACTTGTTGTCTAAACAACAGTCCACCCAACACGATAACTCGGATATGGATATAGATGTCGATATGCCTGGCGGTCTTGCAATTCCGTCTATCTGCGAACCCACTCCACAGAAGCATAACGCCAACGCACGGTTCAACACGGGTGCAACTCCCAAGTTCACCGAGAAGCCTTCTGCTGACCTCGTTGACATCTTCTCCCCCGCTCCAAAGCCGCAGAATGCGTCGACGCGCTCGAGGCTGGCCATTCCCAGATCCGAACCGTTCGTGTTTGGATCACCACTTCCCCAACATAATATGTCGAACCTCCAGTTCCGCACTGCCACTCAATCAATTCTGGACGAGATGAACAAGAGACTTGCAGAAGAGGGCATAGAAACTGTGGATGCCGACGTCTTGAATAAGCCCAGTGCTACCACCGAAGCCTTGGTACCGAGACAAGAAAACAAAGGTACGGCTGGCGTTGCTGGCATGTTTGAGAAGATGCATCAAAAAGAGTTCGATAAGATGGATTCGATAGCCTCGCATTATGCGGCCAAGCGCGGAGCTCAGAGTACCACTTCCCAGCCAATTCTGTCGAAGAAGAGGAAATCAAGCTTGGTCGTCAAGGACAGGCAATCAGGGATGCCGACTGCTCGTCACCGTCCGAGTGGGCACAGAGTTGTCAGTGGTGCATCCGCCAAGACGCTCCCTGGCGGCTTTGGTGAGTATGATGATGAAGACGTCGAGGTCACGAATCGGCGTATGTCGAAGCGGCCTCGTGTCGAAAAAGAAGAATCAGATGCACCAGCCCAACCTGCCAGAGTCTCGGTAGCTCCACCCGTTGATCCCGAGGAAGAAGCCCAGAAACAGAAGGAAAGAGAAGCGATTCGTCGCAGACTCGATCATAACAAGGCCAAGCGCCGGAGTAGCAAGGGCCGACCAAGTGTCGGGCTGGCTACGCCCGGTGAGTATCCCTTTGATTCTCGTATGTACTGCTTACGATCTGATCTGATAGCAAAATCTAAACCCGCCCGGTTTGGCTTCTTTGCCTCCGCTAAATCACTCGTTCAGAATGTGTGGAACCGAGGGGCTGGATCCAGAGCTCCGTCGAACCTACCCGTTTCGAAGCTGGCTCTTTCCAAAACCACTGAAACGAAGAAAACTGCCGTGATTCCTGGCTCCGCCGGTGCACCACCTTTGGGCTCTCAAGCAAAGCGTGCACCATCCAACGGCAGTAATTCTTTGTTGCAACATAATATATCTTCGCGCTCTATCCTTGTCCCACCGGTGCTTTCTGATGAAGGTGAAGGTGCCGCTACATCTTCTGGCGTCTCGAGACCACCTATTCCATTTAATCTGCCTGGTTCAGCGACAGTAGCTGGACATGGTCGGGCCAGCAATAGAGGTAGTTCCGTGGTCGCCTTCTCTTCCTTGGGTTCGAGAGCTGGATCCTCAGCACACAGCAGTCACGTCTCTTCGATGGGAGCGAAGTCGAATATCAGGAATTCAGCAGCCAACCTCCAGAAACAAGTGGCGAGTGTTGCCAGGTCGAGGACCTCGTCGACGCTCATGGCCCCCACCGCCAGCTCGCTCGCCAAGATAAATAGCCACTCTCGTATTCCAGTGGCTACTGCTGCGCAGAACGAGAATTCGATCGCCACCAAAGCGAGCACGAGTTGCAAGCAACGGCTAGCATTGTCGCCTCAATCTAGCGCTACCTTGGGGTACATCACAAATAGCCCTCAGAGTCTCACTCACTCTCCTCGTCCTGCGAAGATATTTAATCAGCCCCTCAGTCCACCTCTAGCGCGGACTCCCATGTCGTTGACCGCTGCCGCAAGCAGCATCGTTGGCAAACAAAACAAAGAGAGACCATTCTCGTCGCCATCGAAGCCGCCTGTCCTCCCGCCGGCCAAGGTTCTACCTGGTCGCAGGCCACGAATTTCGCGTTCCAAGGTCATCGCGAAGCTGGCTTCACAGAGAGCAGCGGGTGCAAGCTCGATCCCGCGCGCCGGGACTGAGAAATCGGGCGGCAAGGTACGTTCCAGCATGGGTGCTGAAGTGGCCGGCAAGAATAGGCAATCGTGTGGTGGAGCGAGAGGTGGAGACTTGCTGATGAGCGCCAAGAAGCGGGTTCGTCAGAGCGAGCACGCATGGAGGCGAGGCCGTGCGGCCGACGGACGGAAGATGGCCGTCGATTAGGCCTCCGTCTCGTTTTCTTGTCTTTTATTTTGGTCGTCTTACGATGGGGCCCCAGGTTGACAGTTCCGAGTTAGCTCTATGTATGGTCAGATAATCTCTCGTCTTCTTTTTTCATCGAATCTTGAAGCTTGACGCCTGTATTTACACTCTATCTGATTTATTGTACGACGTCGCGCCTACGTATCAGAATATATTACTGTTTTTGCGCCCAGCGTAATTGTGACCACCTTCATATCACGAGGCCTCTATATAGCCATCCCATATATTGACATCATGATGACTCGGTGGCAAATTGGACGTGTGATATGTGATCAGTGGATAAGTACCGGGTGGACGATAAATTGCTTCCTTTAATTTGCTCGGATCCCTGAACGAGTCAGCGCTGCCTCGTGCGATTCAATCGGACGGAAAGACAAGTCCTAATACACGTGTAGTACTTGCTACCGAACAGGAGCCCGTCACGCTCGATCATCGTGCCACGCATCGCGGCATCGATCGACTCTCGGATATGGATTTGCCGAGACCAAGGGCCACGGGAACGTTCGAGAAAGTAGATAAGTTTAAAGGTTTGTTTCTCAACCGAACCGGCGCCACAATGTCGAGGTTCGGAATCCAGCAGGCTGACGGCATCCCGGGCTATTTACTCTATTAAATAGCAGCGTTAGCGTGCTTACTCAGCCTACGGAGATATGATATGATCGATGAAACCTGAATGGGCGCGCCGAGCTGTATGTACACACAGAGCATACTTTATCTCATAAGTCGGTCAGCGTCTGGAGGTTCCTCGATGATGATCTCCTCCGACTCCTCCTCGTCTCCTCCTCGGTTAGAAGACCTCTACGAAATCGATCGATGATTACGTACCTTTGGTTTTGAGTTCCAACTTCAATGAGGCTGCCAGTGGGCTGAAAATTTGGTGAACCTTAGTCTTCATCTTTTTTTTTTCCTTTGTTTTGACTCGGATCTGGAACACTCAGGTTCGGAGGTGGCAGGGATTCGGACCCACGACTCGGACGCCCACCAAAGTATGCTAATATGCTAAACGAAGGGAGCGCATCGATGCCGGTCCTCAAATTGAAGTGTTGCTACTGACTTCATGGTATGATGTTAAGTACTAGCAAGTTCTCTCTCCCTGTCGGTTTCTCCCGTTTTTTGTATGTACGTGTAAAAAAAGGCTAACTAAACCATATTCAGGTTTCGTGCACATCCGAGCGCCTGACACTCGGGCAAGTACTTACTCCTGCCAGTTCGGGACCTTTGGGCTCGGATGCACCCGACATGGCTTAGTTTAACGTCCTGTCAATCTGCAAAGATGCCAACGCGATGACGTGATCATATCTCGCTTGGCTGTCAATGTGACTTGGTTCAGGGGCACCCTGATTGGAGGAGCCTGACACGGCTAGAGTGTGCCGGGCAGCTGAACGTTGAACATTGTTTGTAAAAACTACGACGTAAAAAAGTCTTCAAGTCGTGCAACTTGCCAAGGGCTAGTATGGCATGCATTGCCCCTGTTCCCGCTTGGCATCGGGCCTGGCAGTGGCGCTCATTTGACTCGTGAGGATAAGAGAGAGAAAAAAAGGAAAAGAAACCATATGACCACTGCTCGGACCGCGGGACACCGAGAGGGAGGGCCGCCGAAAAACCGAGCTTCGAATGGATCGAGCGTTTGCCATACTAGAACATTAACGTTAATACGTTAACATCGGGGAGAGAGGGGCAAAGAACGGTGGCCTGTTTAATTAGCGGATCTACTACCAATATGAAGCTCGGACGTGCACAAAAATAAGGGAAGTAGAACTTCGAATAATAAGGAAAAGTAAAAAGAAAGCACGGCAAGAACGAGCGGGTGATTAAGCAAACGGAGTTCGATCGTAGAGTAGATATATATCAGTGAGGCGGGGCTTTGAGTCATGATCCTCGTTGCAAGACAGTCCAATGTGTGTCGTATATGTGCCATTTTAGGGTGAATGAAAAGAGCGTGATGGTGCGGTGCGGTGCAGTTGAAACAGCCCGTAACGTTAGAAGCGAAGGGCTGCCAAACGTCATTTCGGAACGGGACTCGTGCGAATGACTTGGACGTCAGTGGGCATTCCTGCCGTTGCGGTTCGTTGTCGATTGCGCCGGGCCTCCACGGTGACGCTCCACGCTGTCCGTGCGATCCCCACGAACCCTGCATCTCGTGGACCAAGAAACAGGATATTTTTCCACAACCCCTGGTTGAACACGATGTAGTCCGTGAGCTGCCTATCGCTGCACAGATTCCCCATTAATTGGGCCATGGTTGGAAGAGCAGGAAATTCACTGATCACTTCCGACGGGAGTAGGCGGCAATAAAGCAGGTGCGAGCGTGATTCGAGGCCAAGGGCAAAGAGGAACAGTAACGCTATCGAGGGGGCATGGGGGACGTGAAGTGGGACGACAGGAAGGGTGACGACTCGACCGCTAGGTTGCGTATGGACATACGGAGCCGGGTACGGTGTTCCAAGCGGGCTTTGAGGGATGATATTCGTGCGAAAGTCTCGTACATGCAAGTCGGCGCGAATGGGTATCAAGATCGGTGAGTAAGAAGGTTCCCATTCACTCGGCGGAATATCAAAGACAGCCAGGACGTGCGATGGTACGTGGGCATCCTTGAGGACACGAAGATCGATTGTCGAGGGAATGGAAGCACCAGGCAGGGGTAGCGTCCTCTCAACGTTCATTCGACGGTAGAGAAGACTTTTTGCTCGTCAATAAAAGGGGGTACAACGCGAGGAAAGCTGCTTACTCGAGGTGATCATCTTTTGTAAGTATCAGTTGCCGTATAGGAAGTAAGCGGGACTGTTTCATCGTCAAGCGAGTGTCTGGAAGAAAGATGCAGAACACTGGGATTATAGCAGTAGTTGAAGCTGGGAACGCGGTGGTCAATCAGAAAACTCATTTCCGAGATCAATCCGCAAAGAGGAAACGTGAATTTGTTGCAAAGTAAGAAGGACGTGATGGAACTGGCCCGGAAATGGCGATGCACTTACCGATCGTCAAAGAGCGTACGTGGGGGCACAAGTGGCGGGCAAGGGCTTGTCTAGTCAGTCTAAACAGCGAAGGACGCGACCACGACCATGAAAGGGTGGGGAGTATCAAATGAGCGTGTGGGAAGGATTCGTGAAGGTTTTGGTTGTGCTGTTTTTAAAAAAGTGAGTGATACACAGACAGCCACGAGGCAGTACAATGTTGACTTTGTGGAAAAGAACACGATACGGCAACGTGAATTAAGCAAAGTATGTTTCTAAAGGGAACAACTGGACGACCGAAGAAGGGGAAAGAAGAGGGGAGAGTGGGACATTATCTATCCCATTCCGAGGGTGGTCTAACTTGAAATGAGAGTCAGATCTGGGATTCAGGAACGATTACCCCAAGTCTCCCATGCTGTGACTTGGCGATCTACTGCCGCAACGAGGCTAACGACTTGGAATATTTCCGTTGCCATCCGCTGCCGTGAACTTGTTTTGAATGCAATCAGGTTCGCTGAGCCCTGTTCAACCTGATCACAGTAACATTGTACATAGCACTTCCGATCCGGACCCGGCGCTGCTGCTCCGTTACGACTAGCCGAACAGGGTGGCGCTCTCTCAGAGCAGTCAATACTCATTTGAGCTTCGAAAAGCTGTGTCCTTGTAAGTTCGCCACCTTGATTTCGGGAGTCGCACGTTCTGAAGTAGACCTCAAGGACCAGCCTGGACTATTCATGCACCACTGGCAAATTGTGCAATTGTTACCTCCCTTGGTCATCGACCTCAGTCGAGCCCACACCTCACCTCGCTACGTGGTACTGTAACAATATTGCTCCTGGATTGTGGCTCCAACACCCAGTTTCTTTCGGCTACGGGCACGCTTGTTCCAATATAATTTATACTAGTCCTGGTGCCCCCATTCTACAAGAAACGCGAGGGGTCGAGACTTCTGATATTTCCTGAACTAATTCTCCCATCCATGATCAGCTCGCTGATCACTTTGGCTGTTCCCGGAGCATTGCAAATGCCCTGCTGTCGAGTTAGAATAGCGACTGGACAGGCTCACGAGCGACTTACCCAGCATGTGTGCCCAGTTGCAATATACAATCCCTTCGCAATCTTCCGTGCCTCTCCAATAATCGGTCCTCTGCCAGTGCTAACCAATGGCAAAAAACAGGCTTGCCGTTTCTCCAATGTTGCTTCCCGGAACTCGGTGGAGATGCTTGCAACATGTTCCCAAATGCTTTGGCACGCAGCGTGGTCCACCTCGACATCATCCACATTCTCAGGCAGCGGTGAATCGTCACCTGGTCCACATGCATAGATTTCATTGTCAGGGCGGGTGTAGATTTCAGGGGATACCACCTGCCCACCCGGAAGGGCTATCTCAGTGAAGAGAACGTAAGGTGCTATCGTCACGTCAGGGTTAGGGCGTACAGTGACGCTGTGAGCACGAGTAGTGGAGATAGGCAGAGAATGCACGATTGATGGGGACCACGCTCCAGCAGACAGAATGATGTGAGTTGCTGGAATGACCTTTGAGGTGACATCACTTGGATCGTTGTAGCGAACACCAGTGACACGGCCACCCGCTTGTTCGATCTTGGTCGCACTTCCCCTGAGCATAGTCGCTCCCTTCTCCACAGCCAGGTCCATCATACTGCGAGTGAAAAGGTACGGGTGCACCTGCGCAGTACCATCAGGGGCAGACATTGGATTGTAAGACTTGGTGAGGTGGTCGTTCACCCAGCTCAGGTCCGCCGGGTGACCTGATTGAGCCCTTCGGGACGTGGGCTCGGGAGACGAAGTGTCGAGTCCAACTTTCTTTTCCAAACTCTTGCGCCTCCCGCCTGCACCGACCCCTGAACCGACCTGGCGGTTGAGCCCTTCGCCCCGTCCCTCCCAGCTCCCACACGCCACAAAGCGCCAGCCCCATCTATCCTTGCCGTTGTGCTCCGTTGCCAGTTTGACGTGCTCGGGAAAAGAGATGTCAACGATCTCGCGTGGATATGCCCACTTTGCGACAAGTCCACCAGCCTTTCCAGAAGCTCCCTGAGCAACGCCGTGGGACGACGCTTCCAACACGGTAAGGGTGGTAGTTGCTGGAGAATACGAAGGATGTCGAGAGAGATAATAAGCAGTGGTGCAACCTATGATTCCACCACCGATGATGACAATGTCGCGGTGCTCCGTTTGTGCCATTATCGCAAGCTAGAAACCGAACAACTAAAAAAACAAAGCTGGTTCAGTGTCAAACTCACATCGTTGATACGGTCAAGTGATGGATGCTGACCTAATCAATCCATCATCGATGAACAAAATTACGGTGCACGACTTCGTCGCAGTTGGCGGTGCATCCACTGCAAGGTCTGCGCTACAGTTGCAGCGAGGACGCGACCTTGTGCTTGCTTGTCGTTGGGTGACTCCGAGATCGAGGGTAGATACATCCGTGTTCAGTACGGACTGCTCTCTTTCTTCAAGTTTCCCAGTTTCACTGACAGAGAGGTAGGGTTGCATCATGACAGACTCTACCAATACCGCCTCAATCCACCGCCCCTGACAATCGAGGCCAGGCCTATATGCATGCCCGACTGGGACCACCCACTTCACATGGATGACCCTGAACATTTCCGGTTACAGGATCTCCAAGAATTCGAGAGTACCGACTTCCAAGCTTCAGAGATGCGTTTGAGAAAAGGGAGTGTTGAGCCATCTCGTCTAGCAAGAAGCACGCAAAATAATAATAGTTTAAGCGTCGGTGTACCAGCAAAACTCCCTCGTCTTGACGCTGTTAGTCTCCTGGAATTGATACCACAGGTTCGCATACACGATCCCACTCGGGTGAAGTGTGAAACTCATCATTCTTAGCCACATTTCATACCAGCTCCCGCAGGAGATTTCAAGCCTGTGGATACCAAAAAAATTCCGCATTATCCAAAGGCAGTACCATCACCCATCGCTCCTTATGACACCGCCGCATTGAACCATCTATTGAGTTGTAGGTATAGGAGAGTTGCGTGGCTCATTCCTGTGCGCGGCAGCTTGCCGTGGGATGGCGCATCCACAGCGGTAATTTTGGAGGAAACACAGGTCACCTCGCGGTCTCCCAGTCCATGCCTATCTGTGTCTGCCGCTCAGCCTGGTACCATCACGTGGACTCCAAACTCCCTACAGCATCTCTGGACCTTTCTCGAATCAATCCAGCAGGCGAGACATTTAGGGCCGCTGTCCTTATCTTTCCACGCTACTTTCGTGGACGCGATCTCGGCGCGGGATGCCGCATCTGAGCCAGTTTGGGAAAGTAACCACCCCTGTTACCACCATACATCCAGTTTCTCAGATAATTTCGCGACGGAAATCTGCAGCACCCGCCTGGAAGATACAGACTACATCAAAATTTATCACGACGTACCTTACTCCTTATCTTTGCGCAACATCCTGGATGCGTACAGATACGAGCCGAATAATGGGCAAGTTCCAGGCCGATCAGGTGCGAATGATCGCAAGATTCGCATACTCAAGGGTGCCCGTTTGGTCCTTACGGACGAACGTTCCAAGGCCGCTTTTCTGATGTAATTTCATTGCATCAAGGTAGAAGCATTGTCGGGTTCCTCGGTCGCTTTCTGAGATTCTCCAATGCGCTGGAAGTGGCGTTGATTCTACCCCTGTGGATAACGCATCAGTTCTGGTGGTCCCACCAAGGCTGCCGTTCGGCTTCTTCACCTGACGTCCAGCAGCCAGACACAGCCATAGGGCTGTCGCGGGTACCTTCCTCCCAGATGAGTCCGAATCTGCAGGAATGCCGCTGGCCATTTTAGTACCTCTCAGGCTTATCTCTGCACACGCTTGCGGTGATTGGGAACCAGTCGTTTTGCGTGAATAGCGGCCACAGATACAAAAATATACGGGGCGTTTCGCAGGAAACAGTCAGGTTTGTACCCAGTTTGTCCTAACCCATGCTGCCAAGTTGCGAGTGAAATTCTGTTAGGTCATTTAATGTGGCAAATTGTTGTCGGGTTTCGATCGCTCCGGACATTTTTATAATTGAACGACGTATTCCTTTGCTCATGTGGATCAGGTCGTCCAGGCACCTGGTATGTCAACTGAGTGACGTGGAGAAACATTCGATGAACTCATCCATGAGTTATTCAGATTTGATGTGCTGACCAACCCGTATCCTCGCCGATTTTCCGGCTTGCGTGCCCAGTGCGAATGGCTTGCTAGAGCCTCGAACATGTCGTGCGTTATTCCTGGGATTGCTGGACGGGTTCGATTGACCATGCAAGACGGCGATTAAGCCTCGACGTCGGGGATTCGCATGGTGCAGAATGACCAACTGCCTGTTTGCCGCGGTATTGACCTGGGTGCGGGCGTCGCCTCGGAAGGGAACTTGAGCCATAGACGGGCATGCGCCCCTCGAAGTAAGTTTTCTGTTGTCACTAGCAACGATATGAATTCCCAAGTGGATCCCCGTTCGGAGTCTGATGCACTGCTTAGTTGTCCCACTTGGAATAGTCTGGATTTCGGGGCGGACCGGACAGAAGGGAAACCAGAATCGGGTCGAGTACGAACTGGGACGAGTCTCGTGTTGTAGCGGCCGCGTCTATAAACCCACAAACACCTTTGGCCGAATGAAGTTCAAACGTTCACTTCCGGACGTGCACGTGTTGAAGGTTGTTTACGTACGGGGTTGAACACGCTGCAAGAACTACCTCGTTCTGGCTCGGCGACTCGATCGCTGACTCGAATCGCCCGCGCTTTGCCTTCCCAACATCATTCTGACATAGCAACGGTCCAACGGCTTCCCCGAATTGCATCCCAGTACAGAAACTGTGCACTAATCCGGGGTGAGTCATGTTAAACTCCTCACGACTGTCCTCATTTGAACGATTACCCAGAGATCCATCTGGCTTTCTCAGGCCGAATTCTGCGGGCTGTGGAGATGCGAAATAGATTCCTTTGGCCTTCAGCTGCTGAGGATTTGTTTGGACTATTCCTGTGAATGCCGACAGGGGGCGTTACCGCCAGTGACGTGGTCCGCAGACCACGAATAAGCAACGGCTGCGTGCCCTTACCCATCCCTTCGATCCATTTCGGGGCGCTTTGACGCCACAGTCCCAGATGTGACCATGAGGTGACCACGATGCCGCTTTCTTCCATCCACACAGTATTAGTAGCCTCACAGGTCCACCATCCGTAAATCAGTTCAGTATATAACCTCCCTTGCTAGTCGCCTCTTACGATCTTTCGCTGTTACCATATATCCACCACTCTCGTTCGTCATCCACTGACGCCCTGGTTTCGCGTCTTTCCCTTTCTCTCTCCTTCCCTCCCTCTTATGCATAACCCCGCAGCCGCGTTCTTCACCGCGGAAGATAAGCAGCGCCACCCCTACCTATCATCAGTTCTTGAACCCGCCACCCAGAAGGTGATCGCGACTGCTGCGGTCCGAGTGTATTATGCACCATTCATCAACCCACACGCGAACTGGACCTACTCGAACCTCAGAGGCATTCTCGTCTTTGGACGCGATCGGGAAGGACTTCCCCCCGGCATTCCACCTCCAGACCGCGACACGGGCGCACATGGACTGCGGTTGAAGGAAAAGTACTGGTTCCGCCTGGTCGACATCAAGACGGACAGGGTCGTCTGGATGTTCTCCGTCCCGGAGGTGTTCGAGTACAACAAGGACAAGCCGTTTTTCCACTTCTTTTCCGGAACGGTGCGTTCTTTCCTGCGATCATGTGCCACGATGCGAGTAGAACTGACGTGGACCGAACGCACTACTCCGCGCATGTACCTTCGTGGTCGTTATTGTTGTCTTTTCCGCTAGACCCGGATGTTTGGTTTCTGTTTTGATGACGATGGCGAGGCGGCCATCTTTTTCAAAAAGGTCGTTGAGCGAACGCGACGTCATTGTGGGTACCCCCTTACTCTCCATCCGAATCCCTCTCCCTCTCCATGCCACAACGTGTCTCCAAATATGACGGAAACGACTGATACGATCCCCCTGTCCAGTCGTCTTCCGTCCGTTCCGTTCCACCTCCGCGAAAAAGGAAAAGACCAAGACGCCGCCGCTCCCGCCGCCATCTTCCTTTTCGCCGTCTCACTCTCACTCTCAATCGCAGTCTCAGCCTCAGCCCAAGCAGCCACAATCGCAGTCCAAAAAATCGTCGCTCAAGACGAACTTGATCTCTAGTCCCGCTCCCCACTCGTTCGTGCACGTCTCGCACGTCGGCGTAAATACGCGGGGCATCATCGAGTCGTCCAAGAACATCGAGCCCGCGTGGGGCGCCCTGATTGCCGATCTGCAGGGCTATGGAATCTCGCCCGAGGTGTTGGGCGATAACATGGGGTTCATAAAGGAGATGGTGTCTGCCGCCGGCGTGCCTAACGGGCCTAACGCGGAGGTGGAGTCGCCTGTTACACCACAATGTGCGTTTCTTGGCCACTCTGTTATGTGATGCGAGTTGGATCTTGACGTCTCTTACATACAGCGCCGCCTATACCACCACCTACCCCCGTCACTCCTCCCCCAGTTAAGAAGCTCAGGATCCGTCGCAAAGTTTTGATTCTCTAAAATCACGCAGTCGCCACGCAACCTTTTTTTCTCTCTCGCAGACTCAAAGTCTCGAAGCATTTTGAAATCTACCGATGTCGATGTCGATGTTCTTGTTTTTGGTTTTCAAAGATATACCCTGGCCGCCAACTCTCATAACTTGTGATAGTACGATAAATGGATAGCATTAGTACTCTCTTGTGAAACTCGGAAACGGAAGAAGTTTCCCTCCTGGACGTTGTTATGTATATTTCTTATGAAAAAAAGCTTCACCAAGCCGAAAAGGACTTTATACATTAGCTTTCTCTCTATATCTGAGCTGTGGTGTACTACTGTATTCTATGCGCAAAGAGCTCTACACTGTCCTAAATTATGTGCACGAATGGTGTGTGGTGTAAGTCGGGGGACGCCAGGAAAGCACTGCAAGTGAGTCAGTTGCACGGGTCTCGCTTCAGCCATCTCCAATCGGCGGCGTTCGGACACGTATACAGACGTAACTTCGCGTGCATGAGTCAGGGTAGGATCCCGTCGACCCAAAAGCATTAGAAACGGGTCAGGTCTCTGCCAAAGATCCCTATTGGTAGACAACGAGATGATGATCGGTCAGTCACGATGCTCACGGTCCCCGGCAGAGATGCAGACACGCACAATTTAAGAACCTGTGGGTTTGAAATGAAAGAACAGAACGAGGAATGAGATCCGAAGCAGATACCGAGGAGACAACAAACTCACCAGTATGTCGGTACTAGAATTCTGGGGAAAGAGATCAAAAGGGTTTAATGAACAGCCACGTTCGATAGTGACCGAGTTGTTTACGCACTTGTTCCGAATGCTGAGTGTCATGGTAAAGTAAGCGGACCGCCATAGGAGCCACGCTAGCCGACCTGACTCCTTTGTTTTGATACCCGTCTCAGCCGTGGAGCGATCGTAGATAGCCTTCCTGTACCAGTAACTTCATCAGCGGGAGTAATAGGAGATGGCCCGGTATGATAACGAGCGCACCAATCGCCGAGATACGCCATGCTGCCCAGGTTATGAAATTCAAACGGTTTCTTGTGCTCTTGATTCTTGACAATTTTGTTCAGCTTTTTCACCATGTACTTGGCTTTCTGATTGGCAACTAGTCACACCGGATTCAGTAAGATGATAACCCGCAACCCATGGGCGCGTGAATTGAGCGAGGGTGCCAACCTTGCGCAGTCGCAGGGAGCATCGCCATCTTGATGTTTGCAGCATCCCCAATGGCCCATACATCTGGATCAATCTGACCATCCTTCGTGATTACGTTCAAATTGTCGTCGGTCAGGAGACTTCACGTATCAGGTCGGCCTGGAACACTTCGTATTTGTAACCGAACCCTACCTTTGCGATCTTTCATCCTTGGCAATGTAATCAATCGACTTGATCAGGGGGTTGGGCGCCAAGCCCGTGCTCCAAACAAGGAGACCGAATGGAACTGTGGAACATCGTGAGCTGTATGGGGATATCAAGTGGAGCCGAAGCGGAACCTTCTCCTTGTTCTTTCACAAACATCCTGTCCTGTACCGAATGAATGAGTGACAGAGCCAATAAATGTCGAGGCACACACACACACCTTCTCAACACGTTCTACGTGATGCCGAGTTTTGATGCTAATTCCATCTCTGCGGAATTTCTCTTCAGCCCAGCTGTTTCACCCCAATTCAGAATCGTTCCAGTCAAGACAATGATGGGCGCCGCTTACGTGGCAAGTGACCTATCAAAGTTTCCAAGGATGTTTGGTGCTACATCGTAGAGTGTGATTTTGGCCAGTCGAGCGAGTGAGGGGTAATATCGCTCCACTTCCGCGTGGAGGAGATCGTGCAGCTCGGCTGCAAATTCAACGCCAGTCGGACCGCCACCTGAAATTATGATCACGTGTTCAGAAGCCCTTGCGAAGACAGAACGACGAGATCATCACTTGCCCACGATACAGAAGTTGAGTAGATTTCGCCGTTGAACATCCGAGAGAACCGGTAGGTTAGCTTGCTCGAAGCCTGCAGGAAATTAAGGAATACTGGATGAATAGAAGAGACATATACATACAATCCAGAATGCGGGCTCTGATCGCTCGGGCGTCCCGGACATCTTTTAAAAAGTGTGCATACTCCTCGACACCCGGAACACTGAAAGCTGTAATGATCATGAGCCAAGTCCATGAATTTGACCTTCATCCTCACTTTGGGAATATGCCCCGACGGCGATGACGAGTTTGTCATACCGCATTGTAAAAGGAGTTCCTGTCTGGGGAGTATGTGCCGTGGGTGTGGGGCCCTCGACTAGTGCGGGATGCTCATCAGATGGCACGCGAGGGATTGCCGGCATCTAGAGATTAACAAATCTGGTGAATAACATTCGCTTGTTAGTCACGTTGAATGCGTGCGCACGCATGTCAAGACTTTCTGCTTGAAGTCTACATAGCGATCAATTCACTGGATTGAGGAGCAAAGATCAATGGGGCTTGCCTATGGCGTCACACCAAGCTTGGTATGCAGTCTAAATAAAATAAGTGAATCGTGAGATATGGATATATGAGGGGAAACGACCGTACCACTTGTGGTGAGTATCGTCTGACCTGTCACATGTCAAAAAATGTATTCCGGATCAAAGGCTCCCGAGGACTAAATCACTCACTGGCTCGACTGCACAACGAAATTCGAGTGTTCCAACGGCACAGCTGGCTAACAATGGAGTGAAGTTGAAGGCATTGGTGGGGGAAAGCATTGATACATCTATCAAACCAAGTGTAAACCAGTGGCTGATAGAGAAACGACAACGGACTCACTCCATCGTTTCTTATCGATGCCTCTGAGAATTTCGTAGCCACCCCAACCTGAACCGAGGATCACAAGACGTTGTTTGTTCCTCGGGGCTGAGGAGCTGAACATACGCGCGCTCAGGTTGGATGGGGTGAACTGAACGCCGGATCGCAGAAGGCTCATTGTGAAGGATGAGAAACAACTTAGATGTGAGTCATTTCAACCACAGAAATACTTATAACCTGTCCGCCAGGCGAGGTGTGGAGTAGACCGGGTTGTTTCGGAAGAGCGGATAGGCTCGTACGTCGTCGGCTAACTATATTGTTAGGTAACATTGTGATGTCATCATGCGACGTTCCCGGCGCTTGTCCTGCATACGGGTGCATTCCAAAATTCAACCAAGTAGTACATACCAGTTCTGTTCCTTTAACTCTTCAGAATTTCAGAGTCGTGGGCTTTGACGTTGAACCAGCTTGTTCGGGACTGGGTATTACAATCGTGTCGGAAAGTCATTGTCCGTCATGTACGTACGCTCTATCTTATTACCCAATCACGGGATTTCGTTTCTGAGGCGAGTCGGATCCTCGCCGAGATGCTGGACACCCGAACAATGTGCTGACTAGATTGTGTGCTACATTGACCCAGTGTAAGCCACCCCGTCGCTCGCTTAGCCCCACCAAACGCAACCCACCAGGAGTATCTTTTCTGGCTGTGTGCAAGCGTTGTTGCCTTTCTTGCGTCATGTAAGCAGCCCGAGTCTGCTTGACCTCCTGTTGTGAAGAAGGTCTGAGAACGATCCGCCCTGCCATCCGCCTCACAAACACTATCGACCCACCATCCGATAGCGCTTCCTGCCAATCGCTACGTCCCCATTGTTCAACGTTCAGCCATTACACGGTAAGACTGTACAACTACAAATACGTGAAACGATGGCATGGTCGGGGGGCGAGTTGTATTCCCTCATCGTCGATGTTCCTGCCGCACGAATGTGGAAGGTCTAGTTGGGGCGTGTGACTGAGGGTTGACGGGCCATGTGTAGATGAGATGCTGGCGAAGCGGACGAACAGATGGATTGGACGGGACGGGAATGGAGACGCAGTGGATCGAGTGAGGGTATGTTCGGATGGGTGTTGAAGAGTATGATGGGAAGAAGCACACCAAAACGTACGCAACGGAGGGCAAGGACGGACGGGAGCGCGAGCTGGGGGAGGAATTCGAATGAAATGCTGAGAGGGACCCAAAACCACAAGCGTCACATCTGCAAAGAACTACAGAACTTCGCCGGGCGCCATCGTATCCTACCTCTTTCATTTCCTGTTAGATTCTATGTCATGAACCGCGCGGTCAGATGAGTCAGGGGTGTGATCCGTCCTGCTGTTCCGCAATCATCCACGCATCGTCATTCTGGTAAATCATCGACGCACCATCTTACCGGAAATCTGCGCTGACTCTGGGTCCTGTGTGGTGTCTTGGCAGCGCAAACTGGCAGGGACTCGATCGGAAGTTGGCTTACGTAACGATCCACAACTCACAAGACTGACATAGCCACCGGAGG
>JBBPOM010000114.1:0-48488 GCA_038091455.1 Leccinum uliginosum
CCAGTGCTTCTTGGCGGTAGCGATAGATGGAAGCGCGGCGAGAGTGCGCACACCGTTTCTGGAAGTGAAGAGAATATGTGGGGCGAGCGCTGGCTGTGCGACCAATCCGGCGCTATTGGAGAACTGCCGGGTGATGAGAGACTGCAGCTGGCTAATTACGTCGTACACGACATAATCGCGACGCGTGTCGTCGGTTGCGGCTCCGGCGATGATGATCGCATGGTCGAGAGCGGCGATGCACTCCCTGGCGGCGTCCTCCCGCATGGTGGGCACGGAGGCGCGCGCGAGCACTTTGAGGATGGAGGCGTCGATGTAGAGCATGCGCCATCGGGGGGCATCGCTAGGAGGGGCGGCGGGGAGGCGGTTGTGGGCGAGGGCGATGAACGCATCCATGTCGGCAGGACGGCCCGAGTCGGCGAGGAGTGCGCGTACGGCGGCGTGGAAGTCGGCGTCATGGCCGGCGTCGGGATGGAGGACGGGGCGGGCGTATTCGAGGAGGAGCATAGCTGAAAAAGGGAATTGTGTGACGAGTGACAGATATTGATTGCAGGTCACGCGGGGAGCGAAGATAAAAAGGACCACGGGAAGGAACGACCGTGAGAAAGTTCCCCAGACGATCATTTTCCTCCCAAAGTAACCGCGGCCCGCCACTCGGCGCAGCCTGACTTCCTTTTTAAGAAATGACATCCCGGTAATGACCTCTTACCTTCTCTTCCCTCTTGCGCTCATATGACTCTACAGTCTCGACCGTCTCCTCCTCCTCCTCGACACCGGATCGTCTTCATCAGTGCGCAACACAGCAGCTAAGCAGATCGCACAGCTCGCTGCTCGCAGTCTCATCACCGACGTACCCGTCGAGGACGACTTCAAGGCTCCCAGACACCACGCGTCCATACGCGACACTGCTGCTTGGTCAGAGCTCCTCGCCGTAGTCGCTCGCGTGAGCATTTCCATCGTCATCTGTCGCACATCACACATCGTCTTCTAGATACTGCCCTTTCTGCATTCAAGGAGTCACGAAACCAGGTCAGCCGCTTCAAATGCCCTCTCCCAAATTTGCACCCTCGTTCCCGTCTGGCATCCCCAGTCGGACGATGTCTCTCCCCCAGAGAACTTCTCCGACTCCCCTGCCGAATTTTCCCCCTTCTCCGTACAAGAGCTGATGCAAAAGGGCGTCCTCCTTCTCGCCTCTTCCGGAAAGGAGTTTACAAAGCCATCCGGCATACTCGCCAACTCTGCAGAGGTCAAGCGTGCCCGTAAGGAAGCCATGGGCCGACTCGGCCTTGACTTTCTTGACACCGTAGGAGGTGCAGACGACATGGACATCGACAAGGAGCTTGCTGTAGACACGGACGTCGATGCCGCCAGCGAAGCAGACTTGTATATCAAGAGAGAGGATCCCCCGTTCTCCGCATATCCTATGGAAGTCGACTTTAACCTAAGGAAAGAATGCTCCCCTCCCGCCCGATCTCACTCCAGCACCCCTGTCGTACCTTCACCTATCACCCCTGCCACCCCCGCGGTGGAAAACGACGACCTTAGCGGTCTTTCTGCTCGTGAGCGCAATCGATTAAAACGGAAACGAAAAGTAGGGAGCTCCGCGTTCGTGGCTCCTCCTCCTCCACCCCCTTCTAGTGCCGGTGCGCGCTACAACGCCACCGCGGTGGGTCCGTCAAATAAGTATGTCACCCTTTCTCTTGTCTAATCACTCCGTTAACGGTCGTGCAGAGCACGCCTCGTGTCCGCAGAAGCGCAAGAGCCACCAAAGTCGCGCCTAGACAGTCCAAATCCCCATCCCAAATCCTCTGCTACCGAAAAGGTCGTCATAGATCCATCAAAGGGTGGCGCTGTCTCTCCAAAGTCCCCGCAACAGTCCAATGCTCTCGAGGTCCCTCTAGGGTACTGGGTGTGGGGAGGAATCGTGAACCTCCTTGAAGTCGATCTATTCTCGCCTGCATGGGAAACGCGTCACGGAGCCGCAATGGCATTACGAGAATTGCTCAAATCACAAGGCGCTTCTGGCGGCATGAGAGGTCATTTTCATTGGCAGGATTCCGTCCTTTGGCTCACCTTCTCCTACAGACAGTCTTTCGCCGCCAGAAAATGCGCGTGCCCACGAGGAATGGTGTAATCACTTGGCAACAAAGCTTCTCTGTGTCTTCATTCTCGATCGTTTCGGCGACTTTGTTTCTGATCAGGTATGCAATACCAATATTTCTTGCGGGCTTAGCGTTAAGAGTCCTCCAGGTTGTTGCACCCGTTCGTGAGACGGTTTCTCAGACGCTTGCCTCTCTCCTACTACACATGCCCCTTCGTTCCGTTGGCCACGTACACTCTATTCTCCTCCAAATGATAAGACAAGAATTTACCCTGCCATCAAAGGCCAATGCTGTGAAAAAGGACGATCGAAACCACGTCTGGGAGGTGCGCCATGCAGGTCTCCTGGGAATCAAGTATGAAGTCGCAGTCAGAAGCGACTTGTTTGACGCCCCCAAAGACGAAGAATCAGGTGATGCGGGTAGGTTAATTTTGACCGAGATCGTGGAAGCTGCTATATTGGGGTACGTCGACTTTCTCCGCGCATGTCGGTACAAGTTGCCAAACGATCTTTTCAGGCTCGGCGATCGAGATGACGACGTCCGTGCAGTGGCTGCAACTTGTCTGTTACCGGTGGCAGGTCACCTAGTCGAGCGGTTGCCAGATTCACTCGATCGAGTCTTGGCTGTGTTGTGGACTTGTTTGCGAGACATGAAAGATGACCTGAGTTCTAGTGTTGGCACTGTCATGGATCTGCTGGGTACGAGCAGTAGGTTTTATGACTTGCCTAGAACTCACGCGTCTGTTGACAGGCAACCTGGTTACCTACAGCAAGGTCATCGACATCCTTGGCGACTCGACTTTATCGTGAGTGTCGCCATGTTTTCAATGCCCGTGGCTGACGTCTCACCGCCTCGCTTAGACTTCCATTATCAGACCTTGCACCCACTTTGTTCCCGTTCTTTCGGCATACAATCCCAAACGTCCGTCTGGCGGTGTTAAAGACTTTATCTTCATTTATGACGGTGCCGTCGCTACCCCGTGATTGGATAGCCACTCCATTTCTGCGCCTTCTGTTCCAAAACCTTGTTGTTGAGGAGCGCTCGGACATAAGATCTGCGTCGCTCTCTAGTTGGAAAACAGCACTTGAAGTTATTTCGAGTACGCCAGGTCTGATCAAGAAGATAGTCAAACAGCAAACGGTCCTTGAATGGTACGCGATCATGATGACTCCTTTGGGCGTTCCTATCGACACTTCGACATTTCACAACCCAACGTTTGCGGAGGATGGGACTGATGCGGCGCCCGAGAGACACAACGTCGACAAGAACATGCTTGCCCAAGACTTGTCCCTTGTCTCTTCGGAACTTATCTCGCAAGCACGAGTCTCTACGGCAACTGCTCTCGCCTACTTGATTGCACACTGGCCGTCGAAGGTATACCGTCGTGTGTACTTGATGACCAGCTAGAAACTGAATCAAACGTTTTAGTCTATCGATGAACTCTTTCAGCCTATCCTTCTACACTATATGGATTCAACGAGCATGCTTCAGAAGTTCCTGGCTGCCATAGTAGCGGAAGAATGGGCACACGCACACGATACGTTATCGCTTCCGGGTCCAATCCTTGACAATTTCCCTCTCGCGAGCGAACTCAGCACCAGAGCGCTTGCATTCCTCCAGGCATCGCCCCCAACAGCGTATCACGAAATGGCGTTCACTCTTCACCGTATACATGCCGATTGTTATTCACTTCTACATTGCTTCTCAAGCGATTGCAAAATTCCCATCTCGCTCATTCCTCACCTTGGAGATGAGATCGACATCACGAGCACAAGGCCCGAGTGCTTCACCATTGACACTGCGAATGAGGCCGTAGGCACCATGTACACGAAACTCAAGGAGAGCCTTGGTAGGACGAAGAAGCGCGAGTTGGGCGTTATTGCTGAGAAGAGGCGTAAAGTCGTACAGAGCATCGAGCATTATGCTGAAGTGAAAGCTCAGCATGATACTCGTGTTTCGGCTGCATTCGCGGCGGCCTTTGTAGCATTTAGAAGTACTCCCGACAAAGTCAGCCCTGTGGTGAAAGGTATCATGAACGGGATCAAGGTAGGTTTGTGATAGCCATTTGGTCAGTTGCTTACAAATGCATAGAACGAAGACAACCTGGACCTTCAAAGACGATCTGCAGTCGCTGTTGCTAATTTCATCGACTTTTGTGTGCAACACAGTATCAGCCAACCACCAGACAAGATTGTGAAGAACCTTTGCACCTTCCTCTGTCAGGACGTGGAGCAAACGCCAACATTCGCATATTCACGAAATATCTACAAGGGTATACTCACGTTGCATACGTGGTCGAAAATCGCGCCGAATAAGGGGAGCAAGGAGACGCAAGACAAGGGAGAACCAGTAAGGTCAGAAGATGAAATAGCCAAGACAAAACTTTCCAGAAGGGGAGCTGGACTTGCCTTCGATCAGCTATCCGCGAAATTCGGTCCACGCCTCCTCGAGGCTATTCCCAAGATGTGGCAGTCTATGTCTGGCGGTTTATTGAGTGCGTGCAGTGTAGGTACGACCAGATTACCGTTTATGATCGCGTCGGCTCTTATTACCATGCCCCGAACAGAATCTCCCCAAGAAGCGGACGTTTCGATGGACAAGCAATACGGCCAAGATGTTATTGACTCCTTGAGTGTTCTCGAGGCCATTTCGCCAGCACTGGACCCTGCGTTATGGCCCAAACTAGCCGAGTTGTTCCCTGCCATCGCCATTGCCCTTCGGAGCAAGTTTGCGATTATCCGACAGACCGCCGCACGATGCTTCGCTACCGTCTGTGAGGTCATGACTGCGGAAGCCATGCGTTTTGCGATAGAAGAAATTGTCCCCTTGATTGGGGATGCGGTCGTACTCTACAACCGGCAAGGGGCAGTTGAAGCCATCTATCGTGCGTTCACCGGCTCATTTGTGAGACAAGTGCTTACTATAGCATGTCAGATATCGTGCAAAAGCTCGACATCAAAGCTCTTCCTTATGTTATATTTCTGATTGTTCCTGTGCTCGGGAGAATGAGTGATTCAGACGACGACATCCGATCAACAGCAACGAATACGTTTGCATCGTTGGTGAAGATGGTTCCACTTGAGGTAAACTCTCTTTGGTCTGAGAACGTATCTGTATCTAAATGGTGCATATAGGCTGGTTTGCCCGACCCACCTGGTTTCCCAGAGGAGTTATTGAAACGCCGCCAAGAGGAAAGACAGTTCTTGACGCAGTTGCTCGACGGGAGCAAAGTTGAACCATACGCGATGCCTGTCACGATCGACGCAGAGCTGCGCAAGTACCAGCAAGAGGGCGTTAACTGGCTCGCTTTCCTCGCCAAGTATCAGCTACATGGTATTCTCTGTGATGGTGAGCTTTTGCTTTTTCTGTCGTCGTGCGTCAAGTGACGTCTGTAGATATGGGTCTTGGAAAGACGCTTCAATCGATATGTATATTGGCAAGTAAACATGCCGAACGTGCCAAGAAATACGAAGAGACAGAGTCCCCCGATTCGGTTCACCTACCATCGCTAATCGTCTGCCCGCCAACGCTTACCGGACACTGGTATTACGAAATCCTCAAGTACGCAGAAAACCTCCAACCTATCCTGTATACCGGAAGTTCGAAAGAACGATCAAAGCTTCTTTCCAAACTGGCCAAGATGGACATCGTGATCACCTCGTACGAGGTCGTACGCAACGATATTGGGAGTTTGGAGGATATGAACTGGCTCTACTGCATCCTGGATGAAGGGCATGTCATCAAAAACGGAAAGACGAAGTTGGCCAAGGCTGTCAAAGCTATCCAAGCGCAACATCGATTGATCCTTTCAGGGACCCCGATCCAAAACAATGTGCTGGAACTCTGGAGCTTGTTTGATTTCTTGATGCCTGGATTCCTCGGCACGGAGACATCTTTCAATGAACGATTTAGTAAGCCCATTCTTTCTGGTCGAGACGGGAAGACAAAGACAGGCGAAGCTGGTAAGTTGATCAGTTTTGTACTTTCGCACGAGACTGAGGTGGAATTTCCATCCAGCTGCTCTGGCGTTGGAAGCGTTGCATAAACAAGTTCTTCCGTTCTTGCTCCGTCGTTTGAAAGAAGATGTGCTGCATGACCTGCCGCCCAAAATTATTCAGGATTATTACTGTGAACTTTCGGAGACACAGAAGCTCCTCTATGACGACTTTGCAAAATCGGAGGCAAAGGCAGAGGTTGAGGGCGTTATTCAATCGTCGACTTCTGGACAATCTGGAAAAGAAGGTGGTCACAAACACGTTTTCCAGTCACTACAATACCTTCGCAAACTGTGCAATCATCCTTCCCTCGTTCTGAAGACCAATAACGACGCGGTCATAGCTGCTCTCGCCAAGGTCGGAAGTAATGTCGAAAGCTTGAGCGACATTCAGCACGCGCCGAAGCTACAAGCACTACGGTAAGCCAACTTACCATACTGCTTCGGCAATTTATTCACCAGCCTCTTAGCCAACTTTTGAGTGATTGTGGCATTGGCGGTAACTCCGCAGTGGCTGCTGAGGGAGGTAAAGCAGAGGCGAGCGACCTGGTGTCGGACCCAGCCAGCGGGGCATTCTCTCAACACCGCGCTCTGATCTTCTGTCAGATGAAGCAGATGCTGGACATCATTGAAAACGACCTGTTCAAGCAGTACATGCCTTCGGTCACTTATATGCGACTTGATGGTGGGACAGACCCAAATAAGCGTCACGCCATCGTTCAGACGTTCAACTCGGATCCAAGTATCGACTGTCTTTTGTTGACTACGCATGTCGGAGGGCTAGGACTTACCTTGACCGGAGCCGATACCGTCATTTTCGTGGAACATGACTGGAATCCGATGAAAGACTTGCAGGCCATGGACCGAGCTCATCGTATCGGTCAAAAGAAGGTCGTCAACGTCTACCGGCTGATCACGAAAGGAACATTGGAAGAGAAGATCATGGGGTACGAACACCTTGTCCCCGAGGTTACGCGCTTGCTCACCGACCATTCAGATTACAACGATTTAAGCTTAATATTGCGAATTCGGTGGTCACGCAGCAGAACACGGGTCTATCTTCCATGGACACTGACCTTGTTCTGGATCTGTTTAGACGGACCTCGGAGGAGGAGGATGTGGCAGCGGCAAAGAGGAAGGTAAAGGAGGCGAAAGACACGGCTGGACCTGTCAGTCAAAAGAATCTCCTGCAAGGACTAGAAGATCTTCCGACAGAGGACGAATACGAAGGCTTGGACCTTAGCAGTTTCATGGGTTCTCTGGGGGTGTAATGAAGAAATTGCCTACCGTCCTTGACAGTGTCGATCATTTCACGCGGACATGTTTTGGTTCTGGCGATCTTGGGTACGACCTACATATGTTGCATCTATAGTACCTAGAAAGTGTAACGATACATTCCGATAATCTGTAATGTAGATTTCTTTGTTGTTTTTATCTGGGCTGTGCTGGGCGGTGAGACTGCGATAAACACTCCGTCCGGACGTCCACAGTGTCCTATCATGGCCGCGACCTCGGGCATCAAAGCATCTGAAGAACTAACACAGGCCTTCTCTACTGCCGTCGAGACGAAGAGCGTCCGATTCATCAAAGTCAACATTCAGAACGGTGCGAAGTGCTGCGGTCCGCTTTGGAGTGTGAACCTCACGCGATGGCTGCACTCGCTGTGACTTACAGAGACCCTCGTTCCGGTCAAATCGGTCGACGTTTCCGGCACTCTCGATGACGATCTCGCGCTCCTGGAAGAGCATCTAGAAGAGAAGGTGCCGTGCTACGTGCTCGTCCGGTTGGATAATCCAGCCTCGGAATGGTTGGTCGTCAGTTACGTGCCCGATGGAGCACCGGTCAGACAAAAAGTGAGTCTCGATCTCGTTGCACGATGATGTGACTCGCTCTCAATGTTCGGTGACGATTGGGCCACTGCGGAATCAGATGCTGTACGCGTCGACGCGCAACGCGCTCACGAAATCGCTCGGGTCTACGGTATTTACGGACAGTCTATTCGCCACTTCCAAGTCGGACACCACTCCGGACGCCTACGCTGCGCACAAGCGGCACCAGGCTGCTCCGAAACCGTTGAGTGCGAGGGAGCAGGAGATGGCGGACATCAAGGCGGCGGAGAGGGACGCGGGCGTTGCTTATGAGGGCGGCCGGGCGCGGCAGAATCATCTTGGGAGCCAGGAGGTCGGGTATGCGTGGGCTGAGGATGCGAGGGAGGTTGTTGGGGAGCTACGTGGTGGGGAGGAGAGCCGGCTCGTGGTGCTGGTCAGCCTTATTCCGCTTGCTTGTTCACCGTCGCTTATTGATCGTCTGCGATAGCAAATAAGCGAGGAGGAGCAAATTGTGTTGAGCAGCAGCGTATCGATCGACGACGTCGAGGCGCTCTCTGCGAACATTCCTCCTTCGGATCCTTGTAAGTTGCTAGTCGCAACGTGACGAGATAAATTAATGAATTCGTGCTCAACAGCCTACTGTTTGTTCGCCTGGCAGGGCGTATCGTCAAACGGGCGCGATATTGGTCAGTGGGCAGTCCTTCCGAGGGTTCGGTCGAGAGCTGACAAGTTTCACTCGGGTTGCAGCGTTCATCTACTCGTGCCCGAGCGATTCGCCGATCAAGTCGCGGATGGTCTACTCGACGGGTGCTTTGTGGGTGTTCAAACAGGTGAAAGAACTGTTGGGCGGCGAGGAGCAGGGTTTCGTGCTTGCATCCAGGAAGATAGAGACGTCGGATCCTAGGGAACTGACGGAGGCTTTCCTTCGGGAGGAGCTTGCAGTCGGGAACGGGGCGAGCGAGAATGTTGTTGCGCGGCCGGTTTCGTCGGGAGCGTCGTTCGCCAGGCCAAAGGGGCCAGGGAAGACTCGGAGACGTTGACCGTACTGTAATGAACACCTGACCAAAGTGTACACACGAGACCAATTTTAGCGAGGCTCGGATGAGGTCCGACGTTCCCTCGCTAGTAGCTGCAGGCTCATAGAAAAGCCGGGTAGTAGCTATCCGTTCCCCACCCAGTTTCATACCTTTGTACTAGGCATTTCGCCATCATGTTCGGTATCCGGACTCAAAGAGCCGGCACGTTCACCCGCGTCGTGCTCAGAGCGAGTTTCAGAGTCTACAGCACACCCGCGCGGGCTCCCAAATCAAAGGTGTGGGCGTCGGCCGACGAGGCAGTCAAGAGCGTCAAATCCGGCGATGTATTGCTTTGTGGAGGTGAGCTTGGATTCTGCCTCGTTGGTCCCCGCTGGCACTGACTCGGACCCCTCGCCGACAGGATTTGGGCTTGCTGGCATTCCGGGTACGATTCTGGCGTCGATTCAGGTCCTGACACTGCTACATGTTCATCGAACGTGCATCCAGATACCCTGCTAGCGGCCTTGGCGAAGAGAACGGAGGTCGGTGCACTCACTGCCGTCTCCAACAATGCAGGAGCAGGGGACAACGGTCTCGGTACGTACCACGTCTTCACACGCGCACACTGGTGGGCTCAAGCCTCGCACAGGAAAGCTATTCAATACCAAACAGATCGACAAGATCATTTCGTCATACCCAGGAGGGTCAGTTCGTTTATCTTCCTCCGAATCACCCGGAATGACCACTTTCTCGTAGGAACAAGGCCTTCGAGGCCATGTATCTCAAAGGCCAAGTGGCCTTGGAACTATGTCCTCAAGGCAGTCTCATAGAACGCATTCGTTCTCACGCTGCCGGTATACCCGCATTCTTTACTCCCACTGGCGCTTCCACTGCAGTAGAAGAAGGTGCGATACCCGTGAGGTACAACGAGGGCGGCTTCGAAAGCGGTGTCAAGATACCCGGCATCAAGAAGGAGGCACGAGAGTTCAACGGTCGCAAGTATGTTATGGAGACGGCCATCGCCGGCGACGTCGCGTTTGTCAAGGCTTGGAAAGTCGACGAGGTCGGCAATTGCGTCTTCCGGTGAGCGATGGAGGGGATACAAGTGCCGTGCTTGAACCCCTCTTTGAACGTCTTGGGCTCTAGGTTCGCTCAAAACAACTTCAACACTGCTATGGCCAAGAATGCCAAATTGACCATTGTCGAGGTAAGTGGGTGGTCTTGCCGTTTGAGAATGGTTGTTCACCTGAATCCTCAGGCGGATGAAATCGTTCCTGTCGGTTCCTTGGATGCATCTACCATCCACATCCCCGGCATCTATGTAGATCGCGTAGTTCCTTCGACCGAGCCCAAGCGTATAGAGTTTATCACCCTGGCCCAAAGCGAATCAACAGCAAAGAGCGAGTCATTGACCCCCGAGAAAGCTGTTGCTTTGGCCCAAAGACACAAGATCGCCAAGCGCGCTGCAAAGGAGATCAAGGATGGGTTTTACGTGAATCTCGGTATTGGCATGCCAACGCTCGTGCCCGAGCACTTGCCGGAAGGTGTGCACGTCTGGTTGCAAAGCGAGAATGGTATCCTTGGTATGGGCCCCTACCCCACAAAGGATCAAGTCGACCCGTAAGTGCGACTGTATTGTCGGCTTGCTAGCGTCCTGGTTGCTGATCACGACCCCAAGGGACCTTATCAACGCTGGCAAGGAAACTGTCACTCTCGTACCTGGTGCATCAATCTTTGGTGTGTATGTCGCCACGACGTATTCTCCCTGACTGACGCCGTGGGTAGATTCTAGCGAGTCCTTTGCAATGATCCGTGGCGGCCACGTCGATGTTGCAATCCTGGGTGTAAGTCTGCCTGATGTCGCTTCCAGTTTGTACCCGCTCACAGATCCGTTTGCCCGACAGGCCATGCAGGTTTCTCAGGCTGGCGATATCGCTAATTTCATGATTCCTGGTAAACTTGTCAAAGGTTCGTATTGAGACCGATCTGCTCCGTGGTCATCTTCACACACCTTGACTTTGTGCAGGTATCGGTGGGGCGATGGACCTAGTTTCTAACCCCGACAAGACCAAGGTGATCATAGTGATGGAACACTGTGCTAAAGACGGAAGTCCAAAGATTCTCGAGAAGTGCAGCCTTCCCCTGACTGGAGCACGTACTGTGAGCCAGATCGTCACCGAACTCGCCGTCTTCAACGTAGACCGGAAGAATGGTATATTGGAGCTTGCAGAGTTGCAAGAGGGTGCTACTTTGGAAGAGGTCAGAGCGAAAACCGGATGCGATTTCAAGGTATCGCCAAACCTGAGATAATCGATTGATCCCCCGAGTTTATATGCATTTAATTACGAAACTGCGTCCATAAATGCATCGCATTACTCTACAACACCCGAAAGGCTTCTCAGATCTGGTATGGAAAGCACGACAGGCAGAACGTGCATTTGGGACAGTCTGATAGTGCTGGATTGATACCACCAAAATTGTTCTCGGGACACCTCGGAGGAGACAACCTCGGCCCTCGATCGACGATGATGCATAAATCAATCAAGTGACTCACCGTACCGCGACTTTTAGTACTTGTGTGTTTGACAGAACCGGGACATGATATTGACTGATACATACTTACTCATAGATGTGTCAGTGATGACCCGGGCACCGCGCTTGACTTCCCGTCTCTGTGCTATAATTGTACTAAAATAACTTCCACAGCTACATTATCCTTGCCTAGGCCCTCAAGGATGGCGGGGTGACGCGAGGGTTGTAAGTAGATTCGGGCGCGCGAAGAGATGCGATCGATCGCATCCTTTGTCATGGCCACTTTGAAACAGCGTGCCAGCGACGTCGGTTGAGGAAGCGGTGAACGTTTGGACTCCTGAGCTGGCCACAGATAAGTCGGAGCCTAAAAAGCGGCATATTACAATGCCACCTTTTCCAAGTTACACACGAATATGATTCGACATCGATTATACAGGTATTGGGCCATTCGTCGGGATGTACCCGCCACACGACCCGTGTGCGGTCATTGCGGTTGTAGTCCTGTTGATCTCTGCAGCAGAGTTCACGCGCGGAGATTGAACAGAGGATACGAATGCATCGTCGGAGCCTGAAAAGCGGCATCCGCGCCGATTGTTTCCTCCTAAACCGTTGCGATTGTATTCCTTCGCTGCATCGGCACCGCTTCTGCTAACCTTTATCCAGACAGTCTTGGATTTCCGGGATCATGCCGTGCAAGAAGGTATAAAAGTACTGTGGACGCGTTGGGTGGTATAAGCCCAACATGATATCGATTATATCCGCCCCCTGTTTCTCGTATCTTCCGCACACGTTTATTCTCAAGAATGCCATTCCCATGTTGCCTCGACTAGGGCTTTGCCTAGGAGCGAGGCTGCGTCTATATCCATCCAACCTTCGTGCTAGGCAATACAGCATCTCGGTCCCGCGCCCCAAGAGGAACAAGGTATGGGAGTCTGCTGATGAGGCGGTCAAAGATGTCAAGAGCGGTAATGTCCTTTTGAGTGGAGGTATGTCTCCAACTACCGCGCACCCCTCCTCATGCTCAAGCTCTCGTGTTTTATTCAGGATTTGGACTGTGTGGTACCCCAGGTGACTGATACGATCGGACCCGATTGAACTGAACTCCTAAAGTTTACTGCAGAAACATTGATTACTGCTCTCTCAAAGAGGCAAGGTGTGAGAGGGCTGACGGCTGTATCCAATAACGCTGGCTCGGGTGAGGGTGGCTTGGGTACGTGTCATATCCGCAGTTGGTGCGATGTGTTAACCGACGACTTCTAGTCAAGATGCTCAAATCAGGACAACTCGAGAAACTAGTTATTTCGTACCTCGGAGGGTGAGTCGTTCGCCCTGTCTTTGCTTGCGGTGACATGTTTCGCTGACTTTGGTTAGCAACAAATACCTCGAGCAAATGTACTTGGACGGCAAGATGTCGCTGGAGCTCGTGCCCCAAGGCACTCTCGCGGAGCGCATAAGAGCGCACGCTTCAGGCATACCCGCATTCTTCACCCTCACCGGAGCGTCTACAGCGGTCGAAAACGGTGGGATACCGATTCGTTTCAATGCTGGCGGATTTAGATATGGCATCATGATCGATGGAAATAAAAAGGAGTTTAGAGTATTTGATGGGAAGCGATACGTCATGGAACCAGCGATCGCAGGTGATGTTGCCTTTGTGCATGCATGGAAAGCAGACGAAGCAGGGAACCTGGTGTTCAGGTCGGTTTGTTAGTGCATTTTCTCCGGGCTGCTGATCTGATGTTCCCATTCCAGATATGTCGCCAATAATTATAACAACGTCATGGCAAGGAATGCAAGGTTGACCATCGTGGAGGTATGCAATGACATGTTCCTTCAATCGTCAAGTTCATTCATCCTTTGCATAGGCTGAAGAAATTGTGCCTATTGGTGCTCTGTCGCCGAATGCGATTCACTGCCCTGGTATCTTTGTTGACCGAATCGTCAGGTGCACGGAGCCCAAGCAGTTCGAAATTTTGGCTACTGCACCTCCGCCGTCTGCGAACGGCGACCAGGATACCAAGTTGGCGCAGAGCTCTCGCCACAGAATAGCAAGACGCGCCGCACAGGAGATAGGAGATGGATTCTATGTCAACCTTGGTGTTGGAATTCCCACTTTGGTTAGCGAATACATTCGTCCTGGCATCAAGATTTGGTTGCACAGCGAGAATGGTGCACTGGGAATAGGCCCATTCCCGTCAGAGGATAAAGCCGACCCGTCAGTGCTTGCAGTCACTTCCTGACTAGCCCACCTGAAAATTTCGTGCAGAGACATCACGAACGCTGGAAAAGAGACCGCGACGCTGCTGCCTGGTGCATCAACCTTCGGTAAGCTGAGGTCGCTTATGGATACTGGGAGCTGTGCTTGACCATCAAGCCCGACAGATTCGGCTGACTCTTTTGGCATGATTCGCGGGGGCCACATCGACGTTTCTATTCTTGGAGTATGCCTCGGGTTTTTATCAGGAAATATGCATGCTGACGATCCACAGGCTATGCAAGTAAGTGGGAGTGGCGACATTGCAAACTTTATGATCCCGGGCAAGCTCGTGAAAGGTGAGTCGGGCATCGTTGACCGTGATCTGCCAGGGGATCTCAGTTGTGCAAGGTATTGGAGGTGCCATGGACCTCGTGTCGAATCCAGACAAGACGAAAGTGATCGCAGCGATGGAGCACTGCGCGAAGGACGGCAGCCCCAAGATTGTGAAAGAATGCACGCTTCCCCTTACAGCTGCTGGTGCTGTGAGCCGAATTATCACAAACCTCGCGGTTTTCGACGTCGACAAACACAGTGGGGTACTCCAGCTCATGGAATTGGCGCCGTACGTGACTGTTGATGAAATCAGGGCGAAGACTGCCTGTGACTTCGTCATATCCAAGGACCTGAAACAGATTTCCTAAGGAGGTCGTCGTGGTGATGGCACTCTAACGTTAGAGGACGATATGTATAGTCACCGCGTTATTAGGATTTGTTAGTTTGTTAGGCTGATTGCTGCGGCTGAAAATTGACGGGCCGGGAATGAACTTGTGTGAATCCACGCGTCGAAGACTGCTTTGACCCAGTTTAGTATCTAGACCAACAGCACTCTTCATCCGCCCGGTCTCTCGCTATTACCATGAACTGGCTGGTCAACTTTTTCGCTGGCAGTTCAGAGCAGTCCCTGCGACGAGGCCAGGCAATGTCGAGCACACGCGAAGCTTTCTCTCTCCCAACAACGTCCCCCACGTCCCCTCCACGCCCTGATGTGTTCAACCCAGATACCCTCCAGCCCTCGGATCCCCCCAGTGCCACGTATACCTACCCTCCTCAGTCCCCCGTGAGTGCGTACGGCTACGTGCCAACAGCGTGAGTAACTCCGTCGTCCGTCTGGCTAATGTCTAAGCCCAACACTCTTCAGCTCGCGGTCGCGGCCCACCACCCTGCTTCCTCTACACAATATACCTTACACCGACGCAATAACGCCGCCACTACCATATCCACCATTGGCTACTACATGGAACCGGATAAAAATCTGGCTTGCCAGGGAATACCCAGAGCTAGGGGACACACTCAATTACGGAATTCTTCCCCAGGACTTGGCACAGATAGAGATGCAATTTGGTTTCGCGCTTCCGCAAGCGATTCGAGAGTCGTATTTTGTCGTCGACGGTCAAGAAGCAGAGTCGTCTGCTGGCTGTCCCGAGGGTCTTTTCTTTGGACTATCCCTACTCCCTCTCGAGGACGTCTTGGAGGAGTGGAGGTTCTGGAGGGAGGTCGACGACGACCCGGCGACCGGCGCTAATCCCCGTCTTCGTGAGCTCATGCAATCTATACCAGATGGGTGGATACGCAAGGAGTACTCGCAACGTGGCTGGATACCCCTCGTGGTTGACAAGGCTGGCAACTATATCGGCGTGGATCTTAACCCTGGGGACGGCGGATGTGTCGGACAGGTAATCGTCTTCGGCAGGGACTTTGATACCAAAGTTGTCCTCTGGCGCGGCGACGGTTCTGGTGGTTGGGCAAAGTGGTTGTCGAATTTTGCGGACGAGCTGGAGAACGGAGATGGTTTTGAGCTCGGGCAGGCGAATAACGATGGGGAGGGGAGCGAAGACGAGCTTGGGTACGAGGCATATTTCTATGACGGGAACGGTCGCGGTCAAGGAGACGGCGGAGGTGAAGGAGGTCTGGGTGGCTTACGCATGTCCGGACCATACCGAGGATGGAATCCGATGGAGGCATTGGCGGACAAGAGCGTCAAAAAGTGGTATGAAGCCGGGCTTTTGCAAGACCTTTCATCCCCTGTTGAAAAGGGCAAGGTAGCTTTCGGAATTCTGCAGACACTTTCTTTGCCTGACTCATCGACGATCCAGGTTCCTGACAACCACGGTCTGGGCGTCATCAGCTTCGATGAATCCGCAGCACTGGTACCTATACCAGTCTTTGGGAAGCAATCCAGTGAAGAGCTACCTGTGACGGCTCAAGCGATCGACAACGACACCCGTGAAGTTCCTGCCATATCAGTCACCAAACCACCAGCGCCTCTACCTGTCAATCTACCGTGTGTGAATGATGTACCGCTACCTTCTCCACCGGATTCGACTCGCTCCTCTGTTGACCTTGACCTTGAGGCTGGCCGCGGTGTGCGACGACCAATCAATGACGTTGTCTCTACCAGCAAACCCTCAGTACGGGAAGTAATGCGACCTGGCGCAGTATCTCATGTCTCCTCAATAGAGCAATCTCCAATGGGCGAGGATGACACCGACCCTCTTGTTCATGCTGCTCCTCTGGAATCCGTTATCAGCCAATCTTCGTCTGTTGAACCGGAGGCTGCGCTAATACCTCAAGCAACAGACGTCGAGGAGCCAAGTACATCATTGTCACCTCTGGAAGATGAAGTTCTAGCAGACACCACTATTCGACTCGTTGGTGGGGTTTCATCACCATCTGACATCAACTCAACACAGCTCGATGACGATGCAGCAGAAGTTGTCGTCTCTGACGTTCCCGTTGCAGAGTCTTGTGAACCTAGGAAAGAAAATATCCACGACAAGACCAAGTCGTCGAGTCTTTCATCGTTCAGGAAACTCAGCGCTCACTTCACAAGCGGGAAATGGAAAAGGGACTCGGGCAGTAACAATAGTGTCAAGGAGGCACTATGATGTTCCTCTATCTGTTTTCGCTGCTACCCCCATATATCTTTTGGTTTTGTCTCAGCATTCATGTACACGATGTGTTCCTCCTGTGCACGCCGTTCTGCACCCCTCCTTGCCCTGAACCAATATTCTGCTTCCCTTTCGTTAATTGCTGTTTTCTCGATTCAGAATTCATCATCCCCTTTACCCACTCTCACGTTTCCTTTGCCGGGACAGTCTCCTTCCCCCGAACACATCGCATCTCTTTACTTTGCGTTTTCCGCTATACCCGTTTGCGTAACTGCATCACGTACACCATGCTCAGCGATCTCATTAATGTATGTTCGAGGACCTCGGAAAGAGGGCTCATTGGAGAATTTCCACGTACTCGAAAATGTTAGCTTTTTTGGTACCGGTTTGACATGGCGGATTCTGTTGTAATTTGCCAGGCATTGGCAATCACTGGGCGATTTGGAATTCGCTGCGCTGCCGCGGTATGCTGAGTCTACTCACGCGTCAGGGACTCAGTTGTGTGGGAGTCCAAGGGTGGAGGGCTTCAATCTCACCAAAAATTGAAGTTCAAGCTCGACAAGGTTCATTCTTTTCACGTTTTTGATGCGGAGAGACCGCAGTCTAAGTACCGCGTCCGAGTCGGAGTTGATGCAGATGCGTACTTTGCTTTTTGATCAAGAAAATCCCGGCGGGCCTCGACCTTCAGCGCTAACTTTTTTCGCTACGTTCGAGACACTCTCAGCAGTTGAATCAGGATAAGTATATCATGCTGACCGTGGACCTATTAGGAGTCACTGCAAGTTAGGACGTTCGGTTCTTTTGGTCCTCTGCTGCTATGGGCCACGACTGGCGTAGTTTCGTGCCGTCACCATCAAAACAGGCAGTCCAAATGCTTCATCAATATGGCACATATGGATAGAACGTTCGCCGGTCGATGATCGGAGGAGACGTGAGAAGTTGACGAGAAATTGATCAGCAAGTTCACTTTGTTCATCCACGACATGGCGCGACGGGCCGGAAATGGTACATGGGGACTTCAAGGAAGACACTAATGAAAACCTCGCATCCACGGGGGAAGGGCGGACGTGGGATACCATCACTGGGTACTTCAAGAGTATTAAAACTCGTGTGTGTCTGGGAATTATGGACGCACGACGCCGCATGCGGCCACCTTTCGAGGTGCCCACCCCAGTGTATCTTGCGGTCAAAAGGCGTCGCCGATCCAGCTGAGCTGGCATCCACCCAGCCTCTTCGAATCGTGCACAATTTGCATCCGGCGATCTACTAAAGGCTTCCTGGACGCTGGTCCTAGTTCATTTGGAGCTTCTGCTTCCGAATGAAGGCAATCGTGGTGCTCATGAGCAATATTTTCCCGCTGCGAATGATTGCAATGTCACCTTTGGCCTTGGTCGGCTTTACTAGCCGTTTGGAGTACTCTCGTGTACTGACTTCCGGTCGATGTCCCAGGTGATGGTGGTGGTGGTGAGTCTTCGAGTGCGGACGGGCTATCACTGATATGATTAGATATCGTAGGATGCGGATACACGTGGTATGGATGAAGAACCAACCCACCAACCCTCTCGGATCCGAACAAGATATCTCGGTGGTATACCGGAATCCCGTGTTCCTCTGCTAGGCAGGCGAAACCGAACCGACTAGAGCCACACGGGTGTAACCTACGCAAACTCGCGGTGGAGCAACGCTGGTGAGTTTCCTCGCGAGCCTTCTGGGTCCATTTGGTCTTTCAAGTCTCTTGATCGGGCGGGGGTTTCTTCGTGACGTCTTGTTTCCTGGAGCGTATGTGGACTCTACTTTCACCTACGACCAGTCTTTGATATGGGGCTACAGTTTAACGGACAAGGAACTTACATCTAATCGGGTTTCGAGGCGGCCTCCCCTCGAGTTCCTCCGTGCGTGGCGCAAAGCAGGGGCCCGTTCGGGGATCTGATTGGCGTTATCGGGGTCGATCAGCTACCAACGTCGTCGTTCTGACAGTCTTGCATCCCTGGACTCACTGTGTGATCCAGCCATAGCGACTGGGAAAGGGCTGTCTGTCGGTGATTATTCTGCGTTCAAACGTCTATTTTGCGCCTTCAAGGTCCTCGGGAGTGTATCAAGATGAACGCAGGGAACAAAAATCTGTATTGACGCCCAACCGGATACTAGTATTTTCTCTCGAAAAGGCTAAATGATATATTTTAGAAAAAAAGAAAAACTCTTCTAGGTCTTCACGTTCGCCCATGATGGCAGTCCTTTCTCCTTCCACATAGCTTAATCTCCCCCTCCATAGCAACGGCGCATTCAGGTGACCCATCAAGATGCACAGTCACGCTTGCCGACACACTCCAGTGAGAAGAAGCCCGCTGTCAGTTGGTTCTCCGCTGGTCTGTCTTGATGCAACCGGTCGGATCCCTTCTCATGCCTCCACCCCTTGGAGCGCCTCCATGAACCAACCGGTTTCTCTAACGTTCATCTTTGCGCGGAGTTGGAGTTGGCTGCCTCATCATACCGGACATACACTTCGGACGAGAGCGAGGTCATAGCACGATGAGAATCTAGCCCCAAACGTTCGCACACATCGAGTTCTATGGACCACACTGACAAGCTCCAGGTACTGTGATCATCGCCTTTCTTGCAGAATATGGGTATTCTTACTTTCTTAGGAATGCGCCCTATGGTTACAACTATGTTGATAAAACCCAGACTCAAAAACTTCCGGCCTCCACTCTGTCATCGTTGGCCACCAGAACCAAGACATGCCATCCAAGGCCTCATTTTCGACCTTGTACACTCCATCCTTGTCATGTATATAAAAACACGGCGCAAGTTGGATAGAGCTAGCATCCAACCTTTTATCGACAATGTCACGAAGTCCATCTGAAGAGAGAGAAATGGTCGAACTATGCTTCCCAGATGGCTTACCAGCAAATTACCACCCCGAGTTCTCCCAATCTGTGTGTTTAAGGCCACCCGTCGTTGTTTTTCGCACTGACGCGTTTCGCAGGTCACCATGGATCACGGTTATACACATAACGGCGTCTTTATATTCGACTATGGTCTTGATACAGAGGTATGCTGATATTTAGTCAGCCTATCGCCATTCACGGAGCATTGTTACAGACAGTTCAAAATGCATCCCGGGCTGATGATTTCTCGTTTTTGGCTCCCGCCCAAACGCATTTGGCCCTTCCCCCCTCATACCCGAATGGACAGCTGCAGCTGCAGAATGCACCAGACCTGATCGTCAGGGCTGAGGATCTCGCCGTAGTTATCATACACATCCCCCCCGTACGTTGTGGCAGACCTTTGACAATTGTGACTCGGGTTAATCAAGCAATCCACAGGCCGATCAGCGTCAGGATCCTGGTGTAGAGAAATGTGATGTAAGATGACTCTTCCTTACCGTCATACGCGTTGTTGAGATACAGGTCAGATGACGCAGTCTCCAGACGAGGGTACACCAGCAACGCAGAGCTCACAAGCCTCGTGCTGGGGTACACTTTGTGGTTGGCGTAATGAGAAGAACACTCCAGATATTTGCCGGGTCCTCATCCGGTGCGATGAGGTTGCTCAACATCTCAACAAATTCCATCCTCTGAAGAAGATCGGCTCACCTCCAAAGGTCGAATGCGGGTGGTGCATTTCACCGGATTTGCATACACGCAAGAATATCATTCGGCACGTCCAGGAACACCATCTTGGTCATTCCAGGACATATGGACATTCTCCAGCGCCGGAACTATAGTACTTCAAGGACCATGTTTACGCCACTGGTTAGCTTCGCACTTCGTACCTTCCCCACAGAATCACGGATACATGCGATCTTTTTATGTAGAACATAGGATAACAGTCCGGTTTATGATAGACATGCACATACACGACTTCACGACTATGTCTTGTGATTGAATATATGCAGGCAGTGCCGCATTTCCTGAGTCCTGAGTCCTCCGGAGGAAGATTCGCAAAGGCGGTCCGAGTTGTGGGAATGTTTTACTTCATTTGGTATTATGTGACAATAAGTCACGGTGGCGCATCATCTTCACTTATACTCTCCATGATCATGTTCCCATTCACGTTTAGGTTTCGTGCGTGAAGAGACTTTGAAACCTTGATCAGCTAGGCTGAATCGTGTATTTGGAGGCATTATCTATTTAATCCAGTCGGTGGATCTCCCTCGGCATCAAAATCCGCTATGAAAGAACACTATCCATTACCATAAGGCACCATGGATTGTCGGTGATGACGTTGTCTAACTTTGTCGACTCGCGCTTACAGCTGTTCCCAAGTACTTCATCATTAATCATTTTTTGGCCGGCAAATTTCTCTATAAAGGTCATATGTGTATTCCAAAAACCTTCGCGTAATAGCACTGTTGTAGAATGCAGAGCTACTAAAGTATATCTGATATGTACGCTCGAATATATTGTTGCTGATTGCTTTGCGCTTGATCACCAACCCGAAATCTCCGGAGTCGGGGATGGCGCGATAGCGCCGCTACGAATAGGACCATTCTGACAATTTTGACTATATCAAGAAATTCAAAACGAAGAACTACGCCGACTCGTAGTAGACCTTTTTTGAAGTCAACGGTTGCGCCGCGGCGATGGCTGGTGGAGTCGAGCTCCGTCCGCACTTGGTTCAAGTTCAGATGAGCAAACTGACACCGGTGGTTACTGTTGCCTCAGAGTGAGATGGCACTGAGTACGGAGCCTTCGACTCGGATGGTGTTGCTAGCTGATTCAACTTCAAGTTGTTGCCACTGTTGGGATTCGCCTCGCGTAGGACTATGCGCCACGTCTCAGTGAGTACGAATCGTCTCTAACTTCGGAGTATCGGGCTCCTCACCTGCGTCACAAAGAACGGGTTTCAACTCAAGAATGAAATCCTCCGCTATCGACTCCAAAACTCTGCCGCCACCGCAATTTCTGGGAAGTCGATGATCATTTTCCGTCTCTTGCGATAATTACAGAGGCACCGCAACCTTCCGATCACCTCCTCAAACGATGTTGACTCTGCTTGTTGCACGTTCAACGCTTCGAAAGGATTGTCAACAGATCGAGTTCGCTTGATTTTGTGCGACCGTGACCCTATGGAGCAGTGCAAGCAAGTCAAGCCTTGAAGAACGCCAATAAAAATTGTAGCATACCACACATGCAAACAGATCCGCCAGGTCGCCTTATGGTGCATAAACGCTCCACAGCGCTCTGGGAAGGCATGTATATGGCTATCAGCCTTCAAATTGCAATCAAATCCACCGGTAAGAGTGCATCGCGGACCACTAGCGCAGCCCCTCCGTCAAGTTAGCTAACGTCTGACACGCAGCGTTCCGAGTCACTCAAGGTCTCATGGGCACCACAACCTGAGGTTCGTCCGAAATTTCTGCATCAAAATAAGTGATAATGGCAACGTTTGGGACGACTCTGGCACACCTCAGAATCCATACAAGCGATTGTCAATGTACAGAAATGTCTTGGGACTCGGTTTTCGGCGGTACTCAGAGCAACTTGTAGTCAAAAATTCAAGTGGTAAGTGGCGCACACGTGAACCCCTCGCGTTTGCATGGTGGTCGGCGATCACTGAGATCAGATTCTTGATGTAGATGCACATATATTGCAATGATGAACATACCAAATTTCAAGCCCTCAAGCTTGAAGGGGGACCATCGGGCTGCAACATCGAGTTTCCTGTTTTCCTCGAAAGCCTGCGACTGCGGCCCTTCTTTTGTCTTGCTAATGTCACGGTGTGCTTTTAGGCCGGTGAAGAGTGACTCAGTAGAGTTCCCGCCCAGGTCCAAGCAAACTGCACCTCGGCCGTGGCGGGTTCAATGCTCTTAGGTGCATGGGACGCCGTGTCGATTTTCGCGGTGTCACCCATTCTTCACAAAACCAATCTAGCACTGGTTCGTGTATGAAAAGTTTTGCATCTAAGGTATCGTTAAAGGATGAAGGAATGTACGTCTCACTAGGTTTTCGAGCGACTTCTCCTACCCCCATGGCTTTACCAACGGCAAGAGCGTGCCCTTCACTTCTCGAAACTGATGAGCAACTTCGACATACATTGTCACATTGGTCGGAGGCTGAGATTCATAGGCCAGGATATCATTGCCCTCCCTTTTTCGCGTCCTGGTGGTTTTGATACTGCCATGTCTGGGGAAGCGTCGATCTTCCGATGGCTTTGGATCCACGGTCCTGTTTCAAGAATCCATTCACTGCTGGACCATTCGACGTTGGGTAAGGGACAAACACGCAAGTGAGCTTGATGTTGCCTGTGAAAGTATTTTGGGCGTCTTCGAACGTTAACGTCACCCCCCCCATTCAAGCCACTAGTACGATAAGGAGAGTGCGAGTGGCTCCGAGTCGCTTTCTCCGCTTACTACCAACCGCTCCATGAAATCCGAATCGCCTCCAAAATCTCCATTGTATTATTTGTTTAGACGACTCCAGTGAGATAACTCTTCCCTACCCTGGAGCTAGTTACTAATTTGTGCTTATCGCAAATAATAGCTTTCTCAATTTCAATTTCTTGTTCCCTTACTCTGGAGGACTTTGGCATGCAGCCGAATGGGGTCAAGTATTGGCTCCATTGTCTGGTCTGCTTCTCCCTGGCCTCCATCGTCTCATCACTCTTCTCAGAGGAGCGATGCCATGGAGACGTACCAACTATGACTCGGAAGGACGGTGCGGTGCAATATCTAGTCTAGTGCCCCCATCTATGGTTGGATGAGTTTCAAACTGCGTAACAGTAAACATTGAAAGGTACGAGAAGCTGTTGGCTTATCGGGATAAATCTCAACGTTCCAATAGCCTTTTTTATGATTCTATGAAGAAGAATGCCGAGGTTAATCTATTCCCGAAGCCCGCTTCCACCTATCATTGGAGTCGGTCTGATTGATCCGCACTCCAGACTCATCTCCATGCCTGCCTTCCCCCCCTTCCTCCTCCATCAATCAACCAACAACCTTCCCCTGGATCTGGAGCTGGAGGGCTCAGTACAAAAGTCGCCGTTTCTCTCTCGCATGAAGCGTTAAAAACAGACTATCCTTTTTCACCTCTATTGAAATCTCAAGCCCACAAATGACTACTCCGTACAGGAGCCAACTATGCGACGCTTTGGGCCAACTTTCTGCGAATCCCATCCTAGCTACGGTCAGTACATTCAGATATATATATTTCTTTTTTTGTGCGTCCCAGTTCTAAAGCAACCAACAGGTGAATAATCCCCACCAACGTGATGCTATCGAGCAAGACCACGACTCTGGTGACAAGGCCAACGATGTAAATGGTATCTTTACCCCTACAATTGACCAAAGCACAAACATTCTTGCTACGCAGATCCACTCGTGCCAGAAGAAATACTGTTGTCAGTGGATAACTCAGTCGACAACGTTGGAGGTTTGCGGTGCTAGTATTTCATGCAAGACTGTGCGCGCGCATCTCAACGAAGCCCACGGCATGAAGTATATCGAAGACACTACCAAGGTCAAGTGCTGCTGGTCGGGCTGCGGAAAACAAGAGGGACGCAAAAACATTGACCGTCATGTGCGCGAACCTCATCTGAAGCACCCCCGCGGAAAGAAAGTTGAGGTATGTCAGATTTGCAAATTTCAAGGATGACGAGGAGCCTGATTCTTTCACAGTAGTAACCACTCGAGCCATTATTCCTCTGCGATGCCCTCCCGGCCCCTTTACCTCACCATGGGTAATACATGGCCTATCCCTAGTATGGACTCAGAGTCGGAGTCTCAGACCATGTAATTATGAATATGCGATATGCTTGATCTTTGTGACGGGGTGAAGCTTGAAAACATGAAGACTTGTTTCTATGTTATTTTAATTCGATCCAGGACATACGGATATTCTCGCGCTGAAACTATAGTACTCGGCCCTGTTGACGGTACTGGTGGCTTCGCACATCGTTCCTCTCCCCCGGAAACATGTGATCTTTTCAGAACATAGAATAACAACATGGATAGATATGTCACGGTACACCTACGTTACACCAAGGTACACTTGTATATATGCAGTCAATGCCAATATAAAACTGTACGTAGTACACTACAAAAAGTAAATCGACTGATTCAGAGAGTCTGAGTCACGAGGCGCTGATGTGTGTAAAATAACTGGCCATGACGCTGATTCCAGGGACGCGTGAAACCAGGGTCACATCTGATCGGCGCTGATTTTTAGCTTCCTAGTACTTATAATCTGGGTGTCACAAACTTTTTTTGGAATTTTAAGTTGTGAAAATTTGTTGGTCTTTTTTGAACTAGTCATATCTAATCATTGAGCACGTAAGTTGATGGTCATGTGTCTACTGGTAAAAGACACGGTAACCTGGCATGACTATCAACGCTCGAACCCTGAGTTCGGTTCTCGATCTATGTAATTGTTTTTTAATTCTACAAACTAGTCGTAAATGATTTACGAAAAACTAGTACTATAGCAGAAAGTGAATCTAATTCAGAGCGACGCGAGAAAACAGCGTACATTTCTGTTAATCAGCGTCTTCGGGTGACGCTGATTCGATATACATACTTACTAGTCAATTGCCGAATTGGTTGCGCCGCGGCGACGCCAGTGGAGTCAAGCTCCAGCGGCACTTCTGAGCGAACCGGCAGTTGTGGCTAATTTCGAATGACTCAAATGAGCCCAGTCACCTGGTGTTCAAGCTGTCACCATTGGTGCTCGCTGCTTCAACCTGTTGCCACTGCTGGTCCCTGCTCGCGTACTGCGTCTTGAAGTACGAATCGTCTTCACCTCGAACCGTGTCACCTCTGCTGGTTGCGCGTTCAACGCTTCAGAACTTGGATTGTTACCTGATCGAATCCGCCTCATTTTCTGTGACCGTGGCTCTACTATGGAGCAGTGTAAGAAAGTCAAGTTTTCAAGGATGCCAATGAACAATGTACTATACTGACATCCAGGATTCACTCAAGGTTTCGTGCCATGCACCGCAACCTGGGATTCATCCAGAATTTCTGCATCAAAATAAGCGATGATTACAACATTTGATACAACGCTGGCATACCTCAGTAGGTCCTGGGGCTTGGGGCTCGGTTTCGGCGGTACACAGAACAACTTGTAGTCGAAATTCAAGTAGTAAGTGCCACATGTGAACCCTTCGCGTTTGTGATCACTGACGATGAGATCTATGATGTAGATGCGCATGGATTGTAATGATGAACCCACCAAATTTCAAGCCTTCAAGCTCGAAAGGGGGCGATTACGCTTATCCCATGATATACTGCAACATCGAGTTCCCGAATCGACGACTGCGGTCTTTCCCTTGTGCTTTAAACTTCTAGGCCGGCGGAGAGAGATATCGTCAAAGTCAAAGGATGAAGAAACGTACGTCTTAACCAGGTCTTCGAGCGACTTCCCCCACCCCCACGGTTTTCCCAACGGCGAAATCTGTACTCTCGGACTTGGTCAGAGGCCGAGATCGATAGGCTGTCAGGATAACATTTCTCTCCCTTTTTCCCTGCCTAAGGTCTGGCATTTTGATTCCGCCGTGTCTGGGGAAAAGGTTGATTTTCTAATGACCTTAGATTCACTGAACTGTTTAAAGGAGCCAGTGACCGCTGGACCGTTCGACACTAAGTAAGGGGGGGGGTAAAGGATTTGACAGGCAAACAGCTGACCTTGTTGCTGTGAAAAGCGCTTGGGCGTCTGAATGTTAGGTAACATTCTGCTTCGGAACTCCCAAAAACACTGCGATAAGAAGAGCGCGAACTTGATTTCTCTCAACTCAATCGAATTCGAATCGCCTCAAAGCTGTTCATTGTATCTTTTTGGACGACTCCAGTGAGATATCGTTCAAACAGGGTCCACTTCCTCGCCCTGGAGCTAGTTTCGAAACTTCACAGCTTTTTCAAAATTTCCTTCATTGCTCCGGAGGAGGCTGGCATGCATGATGCAGCTGAATGGGGTCAAGTATCAGCTCCATTGTCTGGTCTGTTTCTCCCCGACTTCCATCGCCACACCTGTCTTCTCAAGGAGCGACGTCCCGGAGACACACTACTCATTACGAAGGGTGGTGCGGCTGCCGGCACAATATCCGAGGAGTATCACGGTCAATCTAAACGTCCCAATAGCCTTTTTTGATTCCGTTGCGCTCATGAAAAAGAATGTTAATCTCTTCTCGAAGCCCACTCTAGCTTCATCTAAATTTGTCGAATTGATGCACACTCCAGGCTCATCGCATGCCTACCTCTCCGCCCTCCTCCATCGGTCATCAAACAGCCCTCCCCTGGAGCTGGAGCTGGAGCACCCATCCGTATAAAACTCGTCGATTTTCTCCAGTTCGAAACGTCAAAACAGCCTATTCTTCTTCGTCTCTGTTGCAATCAGAGTGCACATGAATCACACATGCAAAAACTCGCTATGTTGCGCTCTAGGTCCACCTTCTGCGACCCCCAGCCTGGCTGTGGTCAGTATATCAAGATTCTTTTCTTCTGTGCGTCCCAGTATTAAAGCAATAAACAGGCGAATGGACAGACCCACTCATGCCAAACGTTGTCCCCTTGCCCGTGGGTGAATGAGACGACGTCGGAGGCTTGCGATGCTGTTATCTCATGCTTGAATGTGGCTGCGCATTTCGGCGACTCGGAGGTTCACAATAACAAAATCAAGGACACTGACGAGGTCACACTGGCATGTGGCTGGTTAGGCTGCGGAAAAAAATTGGGGCGTAAAAACTATCCTCGCCATTTGCGCGAAACGCATCTGAAGCACCCCCGCGAAAAGAGGGACAAACTCTGAAACCGACTTGGTACGTCAAAGTTGCATTACAAGGACGATGAGAAGCCTGAACGACTGATTCTTTCCGTAGTAATAACTCATTTCACGGTGCTTTTCCCCTGCGATGTCCTTCGCGTAATGTACGGTCTGTCCCTAGTATGAACCCAGGCTATGTGTATATTTTTCATCTACATACACGATGTGTTTGGCCTTTGTGGCTACAGATGAAGAAGACTTCAAATTGTTCTCTTTACATAATAATCAGGTTGTGTGAAATCTCTGCTGTGAGGGCCAGCAAGATTGGAGTCAGGGACTTGGTTCTCGTGGCCCATATGCATGCAATCGTGCAATCGACGATAAACTCATTACCGGACGATGGATGTCACCCCCCTTTTTTTCTCTTAGGACCCTGCACGGCGTTAGAGAACAGCGCTCGACGCTCAACGGTGTCAGTGCTCGACCCAAATTGATCGTGCTAGTACCGACTTGCCACTGACCTGCTGTCCAATCGTGCAATCGACGGTGAACTTATTACCAAATGATGGATCGCCACCCCCCTTTTTTTCTCTTAGGACCCTGCGCGGCGTTGGAGAACAGTGGTCGGCGCTTAGCTGGTACTAATAATAAAACACGCGACTCACAGTCACCCAGAATTCGAGGCTGTTCCGAACACTTACGTTTCGCGCGACGTCACTTGTAGCAGCCGAGCTGTTCTGCCAGGAAGAATTTTTCCCTGATTCATGTCCCGCATTTGCGTCCAAATTTGGCGAACCCCACACCTTGTGAGGATGTGCTGGACATCCGGACAGATTTGGATGAGGCTGTAAAAACTTGCTGTCATGTTTTGGATTAAAATCCTAGAAAGTAAACTCCCTTAATTAATATCCGCTAACCTAATCATCTCGACGAGCTGCTGGATGATTCTACTGTATGATATCTGTTACTTGGAACAGGTTGTAAATAGAGAATAACATGGGTCCGGGTAGTGCTGCGAGCACGCATGTTGTTGCGTCGTCACGTCGTTGGGACCCGCTGGCCTGCTATTGCATCCAGCCGTGGTCCTGAAGTTGAGGGAAGCCCAAGACAGGCCAAAGCCCCGGCAGTGAGGTGGGGAGAGCAGCGTGTGTCCATACATTTGCACAACACAAGGTCACGCAATGTTTGCACGACCTTGTGATGTGGATATGATGAGAAAAGGCAAGGTGGCGAGAGTGAGGGAGAGCAAAGGTTGTGTGCACGTGGGTGAGAGAAAGGTTGGCGGGAGGCCAATGTCGAAGGGTGCACAATTGTCGCGACCGTGAGTCTGTGTTACAGCTCTTTCGGTGTACGCGTGGGAGATGGTGGTGTCACGCTGTTTGATCGAGAAAGTCACCAGAGGCAACGAGAGGCGACGCGAGCGTGTCGACGAGGTCGAAGGGCACGTCGAGGGGGTCGCTGACGGTGTCAGTGATGACTTTGTCGGGAGACGAGATAATTGGTCAGCGTCAAGGGTCGCCTACGGGCGCGTGAACGACGAGCGAAGGTGTTTGCAGCGTAGTTTGACACGCCAGGATGGACCGGATGGCCGTATACCTCGATGGAGGTGGAAGCATTGTTCGACGCGATGTTCCGTGGTTTACAAAAAGATTGGTAGCCGTTGCAGCGCGCGGGCTCATGATTCGGTGGAAATGGGAATAGAAGTATGCAACGGTGAGGAGTGAGAGTGAGCCGGGAATGGCGGCGATGACAAGGGTGGAAGAGGGCGAGGCGACGACGCACGGCGACCGTCATGCACTCGTCGGAGCGGGAGCACGCGGCGGTCGCCCCACGCCGTGCTTGATGCGATGAGGGGGGAGATGGGATGGCGACAGCCACGACGAACAGACCTGTTCTCCGAGGTATACCCGTGTAAGTGTCTCATCTTTCTTTCCTCGATCAATGCTGCATATTCCCTATGTGAGGTACAGCAAATGGGTCGGCTGCATCATCAAACTCAAACAGATCGTCGTCGTCGATATCGTAGTAGCCAAACATGACTAAGCTGATCGGACGCGAATACATGATAAAAATTTAATAAAACCAAGTGAAGTATATCTTATTTTATAAATTTTATGGGTCGCAATTTTCCACGAGGCTGCCTGTCCAACGTTCACACGCATGACTACCGAAAACACCACCGTGTCGTTCAGGTGATATGATTGGAATACTGCTGATGAGATCACAGATCTATTAGATCGTAAGATCGTAAACGGTGAAGCCACCATCTTCTCGTTCCGGTTGTTTATGGAATTTCTAGATTCGTCGCTGGACACGCAAAGCAAAGGAACCTAACAGATTCGTCATCTCGATCCTCGCCTTGTGTGGTCATCGCATACCTATCAAGTGGGGGACCATGGAGGACCATGGAGAGGTCTCCCAAGTCACGCGCACTGCGTCAGGTTCGCATGATTTCTGAGGTTCACGGACGTTGGAAGAGCAGGACACATATTCTGCTATCGCAGATGTGCTTTATCAATTAATGGTCCTCGACCTGCTATGGTCTATGGTCAAACTGTGATGGAATGTAGCTTCCCCCCGCAAATATCGCCCGTACATGGCTCCAATCTTCTCGTCTGGGGAGTGGAGCGCCCTTTGGCATTGGAATCAATCTGAAAATTTCCGCTTCCCATGCTCTTGGCTGTGGCAACGCTGGATGTCAACGGGACAGCTGCCTTCCGACCGAATGTTTTACTTTGGATGACATTTTTGCATAGGTCATTGAAGAGAGCGTAGGAAATGGAGGGGGGTCTGTTCCAACAAGTCTGGGCGATGGAGGTGCTGGCCCACCAATCACTGGCAATATTCTCACCTCCTGCATATAGCGTCCCTTCCAATCCTGTTATACATGCCTGCTCCAGGGCAGACGGCATGAGATTTAGGTTCAAACGATGCAGTCCTCCAGGTATCTCAGTGACTCGTGCGGCTCACTGATACATCATACAGTCGACCTTCGGATGGTCCGTCCCGCTCACTCCTGGAGCTGTCTGCTTAGAATGAAGTTCTTCACTTCGATGCACCCTTTTTCTGGAATGAACTGGCGCCCAGCCAATGCTAGCCAAATAATGACTTTGTTGTGGATGCGTGCCTTGATCCGACTCCTTACACAAGGCTTCTGGAGACGGCGAAGACCAAGAGGCGATGCCAGCGGTCACACCATCTGCGCCACACTGACAGCAGAACGGTATAATCTTGGTGTGGTTCTACTCTCGCTTATTATTGGCCGTGCTTATCAAGAAACGGAGCAGCACGTTCATTTCTATCCGACGCTCCTTGAAAATGACCGTTGCCCCCTAAAACCCACTCGGTTCCGGAGTCAAATGCACCCGTTCTCCTTCCGCCGTTCAGCGACTCTGCCTGGAGGTTTGGAGCATCTATCTGATTCTATCACATGTGCGGTAACATCAACGTTTCCGTGCGTGTTGGCGATGGAGAGAGAATGGAACTGATTTCCCTCTTACAGTCTTATCGCGATCCCCACAATGATTGTTGCTTCCTACCGAAGCGAGCTATGCAACGGCACACATTGTGGAAATGCACCACGGAACCTCGTTTTCTATTCCTCCATTTCTGAAAAATTCGACAGATAAACATCTGTAGTAAGTACGTGAGAGATCGAATTGGACATTTCAAGTACTACGGGATACGGAAGTTCTTGGAGACGGTTCCAATACATACTACTTAGTACCCCCATTCACTGTACATACTGCAACTGTCACGTGATCGCGTTTTTGTAAAATTCGAGTTTTGAGATTCTCGGACGCAGTTCGGTTTCGGTTGATTTCTTCTGCGTGCTCAGCCCTGCGAGCAACAGCAATGCCCTCGTTTCTCTATGCCATCTTTCATCCCCTCCACACCCTCAACTTGTGGCTCGAAAACGATCCAAGAGCCAGCGTACTCGAGGTCTTGTATCTTCTGACCGTATTCTCTGCCTTCGGTATCTGGTTAGTCTTTGATCGGTACCAAAAGACAAATAACAGCGCCGTGCCTTTCAAACACAACTCGCCTGACGTATGTGATATGATATTGTTTTATGCCACCTGTCTGATACCTTCCTAGGCTGCAGACCCTCAATGGCAATCTCTGAGGATTCGTGACGCGAACCTCAAGTCGCATCTCACCGAACCCGACCTCCTACCTCATCATTTCATGGGCAGTAGAGATTACATCACGTGTTACGACCCCGCAAACTCGTTACATATCAAGACAGTCATAGCGGACAACGAACGTGAAATTCATTCGAAAATACTACGAGCGCAGCACGCACAGGTTGCATGGGCAGAAACTACTTTTGCTCAGCGACGTAGAGTAATGCGGAGTCTACTCAAGTGGCTAGTCGAAAATCAGGAAGCTTGTGCGAGAGTCGCGTGCCGTGACAGCGGAAAGACTTGTAAGCCCAGCCCGCTTGAGGCGGAGACGAGGAAATGATCTAGTTTGCTCTAGTGATTGATGCCGCCCTGGGCGAAATTCTGACCACGTGCTCAAAGCTCGAGTGGTTGATCAATCACGGAGAGCGTGCACTACGAACCGAAACGAGATATTCGCCTTTAATGCTCACCTACAAGAAGTCTCAAGTCGTTTATGAGCCCAAGGGTGTAGTCTGCGCTATCGTGTCTTGGAACTACCGTGAGCGCATTCGCATGTTAAGCAGGCTGTTTTCTCAATCAAGCTTGCAGCACTGCACAATGCGTGGTCTCCGATCATCGCGTCCATCTTTGCTGGTAATGGCATCGTGCTGAAGTGTTCCGAACACGTCGTATGGTCTACCGACTGGTTTGTGGGAGCAATACACAAGGCACTCGAAGCTTGTGGTCACGATGCTGATATTGTTCAGGTCGGTGGTCTTTGACCTCTCTTGCGTGCGTGTCTGAGTGTATTTCTAGACCGTTTGTTGCTGGCCCGACAAAGCAGAGGCGCTGACCAAGTCACCGTTGATAAAGCATATCACGTTCATCGGTTCCGAAGAGATCGGACGCAAGGTATTGAAATCTAGGCATGCCCTTGATAGGTCACTCATGGGACTTTAGGTAGCCATGGCTGCAACAGAACATCTTACCCCTGTAACGCTGGAACTAGGTGGCAAAGACCCTGCTATCATTCTTCCTGACACCGACATCCAGAAGTGGGCAGGTGTCTGGATGCGGGGTATCTTGTGAGTCGAATCGATCGTGTCTTGTTGATCATCTTTTCAATCTTCGTCAGTCAAAATGCTGGTCAGAACTGCGTCGGTATTGAACGGCTGATCGTACACTCTGAGCAATACGACGAACTCTACGAAACTTTGACAGAGCGAGTCCAGAAGTTGCGCGTTGGTTCCGTTTTGGCACCATCCAGAGAAGGGTTCATCAATACGGTTGATTGCGGATCTATGATTACGAATGACCGCTTCGACGTACTCGAAAACCTTATTTTCGAAGCCCACGAAGCAGGCTCTCAGATGGCCGTTGGCGGAAAGAAGTACCTCCACCCTTCTTCAGCTGGCAACGCTTACTTCACAGCAACGGTATTGGGTGATGTGAACCCCGATTCAAAGATTGCACAGACAGAACGTGAGGTGATCACCAGATGATATCACCCACGCTAACCATCAAATCAGTGTTTGCGCCGATTGCCTTGCTCATCCGTTACGATGATATCGAAGAAGCGATCAAAATTGCTAATGGAACCAGGTATGGTCTCGGAGCCAGCGTTTTCGGACCCCATCAAGATTTGTGCCTGGAAGTTGCTCGAGAGTTGGAATGTGGAATGGTCTCCATCAACGATTTCGGAGTGTTCTATGTGAGTTTGCGTTCAGTTACCGATGTTTCGTTCTGATGATTGTGCGCAGTTGAAGTAAGTTAAATGGCGATCATTTCAAATTGGCTTGCAGACGAGCTTTTCCTCGCAGTCAGGATCTTCCATTCGGGGGAACGAAAGCCAGCGGCTATGGACGCTTCGGCGAGTGATGCGATCTGTGAGAGTGGCGTAGCATTTCTGACTCAGTGATTGCAATAGGTGGTCCTGAGGGTCTACGATCGCTGACAAACCCAAAGGCGATCATAATAGACAGATGGCCCTCGCTCGTACAGACGGGGATTCCGAAGGCCTTGGACTATCCCGTCCGCTCTTTAGTACGAAGCTGGTACGAAATATCGATTCCTAGTTGGGGCCGCAATGCTGACATGAATCTTATCGGCCGCTTAGGGACTTTGTCAGCGGGCTCATCATCCTGCTTTACGCTGACAGCTACCGTGCGCGCTTCCATGGGCTGGTCCAGCTTTCGCAAGCTTCGCGGTGACGTGAGATTTTGGGGTGGGTGGTGATTAGTGAGGGCTGAGTAGAGTGAGGACAAGGATATACCACACGACAAAATACTCTATCTGCTCTTTAGGCTACGATGGATATGATCATGCAAATTGATGCTTTGTTCAAGCGATGCGTCACGTGGTTGACGGACGATGGTTCCCCGTCGTGTCACCTAGCTTGCACTGACTTGCTACTACGGACCAACCCAATCACAACCTGAGCATGCACCTGGCACCCACTTGACAGCCCTCAAATATCATGGCGCGACAGTCTACACAGTTGTTCTCCTCCTCCTCCACCGTCTGCCAACGAATACGGACGTTGGCAGACACCTCTTTGCGGTCTTTCGGAATGTGTGTACCGCTTTTTTGGTTATGTTTGTCCGAGTTCTGACGCAGGCGCAGACATTGCGCAACCCACCAGATTCGCCTTATTCTTGTGTCCGCAGTGGTCATAACCTCTTTGTCATACCCGGCTTTGGCCATTTATTCATCAACTCCTTCGTATTCTCGCCTTGCGTCCACGTCAAATGTCGTAGACTCATTTCTTGCCGACTATGTCGCCTTTGGAAGTGACGCACTCGGAGACCTCCAGAACTTTTGGCAGGGTCAACTCAACATTCAAATACTCGACGATGAACTGATACGGGCACGTTGCGGCTCTGACCGCACCCTCAGGGTGGAACGAATATTGATACACAGCAATACCGCAGACGACGCTGGTGCACTGACCAGCGATACACTAGCATCAGCTTTCCATCTGGAACGGCGAATAATAGAGCGTATCAAGTCTCAGGGGGTTCTTTGTGTTGAAGCAGGTACTAGTGACTGCGTTGTCTTCAGTCCTCTCGTGTTTTGGAATCACGATGAATCACGTATTCGATCCGACACTAACGTCCTCAGCACTCTCAAGAATTACGACGGCATCTCCGTGGCTGGGATTCCGATCACACCTCAGATGGTTCTCGCAGGACGGACTCTCGAGAGAAGCGCGGCGACCATCGACTCGGCAAAATTCCTTGTGCATACGTTTGTTTTCCCTGAGCCTGACTGCTTGAACAAAGCTAGTCACGACAACTGGCTTAATATCTTGAAGAACCTCACCCAAGGCAATGATGCCTTCACTGAAACAATTGAACCAACCCTCATCGCCCTCATGGTCAGTTTTAGCCTTTCTCAAGCGTTGACAACGGACCTTGACGTGCGTTAGTATGATCACGGACTGTCCAAGAAGCAAGGCTTCTCGTCCATTTCTTCCTTTGTCTATATTGCATATGTTGTATTCTTTGAATACGTCAGGAGGTCTATGAAGCGCATGAATGGTGTCCACACCAGAGTTGGCTTGACATTCACAGCCCTCTTCGAGATCGCCGCTAGTACCATCACCAGCCTCAGTGTTTGTTCACTAATGCGTTTCAAAGTTACCATGGTCCCCTGGTACGTTCAAATAGTTTTCTACCTGCGTTTTTGTTCACACTGTACGATGACAGGAGTCTCCTACCCATCGTCATTATCTTCGTCGGCGCCGAGAACATGTTCAATTTGGTATAATGGGTCAGGTTGTTATGGAGAATCTATGGCTTATCATTCTTATCTACAGGTTGATGCGGTAACGAAGACGTCCGTCACGCTTCCTGTCAAGGAGAGAATAGCCGAAGGCTTGAGTCGCGCCGGCTCGTCGAACACTCTCAAGGTTGTAGGTTATAATTGTGTGCTAGGAACAATCGCGTGGTGTTCTACCGGCGCCATCCGTCAATTTTGCACGTTCGCGGTAGTTGTGCTAGTGGCTCATTGGTTCCTAGCACACACGTTTTTCTTGGCAGTCCTTTCTATTGATATCCAGCGATTAGAGGCAAGTAATCTCGCCCAGGTTGATGATTGTTTAATCCGTTAACAGTTCGTACAAAGTTGAACCAGGTTATCAGACAAAATCCGAGCTTGATCCCAGTGGTGGCAAGCACACAACAAGAAACTCCTCCATCAATGCCAGCCCCCTGGCACCATCGTCTTACCTATCAGCTCAAAGTCATGCTAAAGGGCCGTGCTATCAAAAATATCAGTCTTTTGTTGGTGAGCTGTGTTCACCTCACGCTTCAACTTATCTCAGACGTGGGTCTCACCTTCTATCAGCTTTTGGCAACCACCGCCACGCTCTATTTTCTCACTCGCCCAAGTGTGCACGACGATACCGATCTTGGTGTTACTCTTCCTTCTTCGTTCCCTGTGTTTACCAAACAACCTCTCAATCAAACTCAAGATCCGTCTTGGCGGTTATGGAAGGTTCTCAATCCTGAGGAACATCCTTTGGTTCATCTACGAGTAGAGGTGCCTACTATTGTCGCCTTTCAACCGGCTGGCACCGTCAGTCAGAGCGTTCAACAAAGCCTCCGGTCTTCGACACCTACACTGGATATCGTGTTTTGGCTTCTCAAAATACTCCCGCTTCCCATGGTGTTAACACTCCTTCCCCTTTATGCGTTGTTGCTCTACCTATTGAAGGATGCGGAGCTCCTCGAAGCTCAACGCAACCGAGAGGATGGAAAGGCGGGGTCGGGCCAACCTACAGTTGCTCTGGACGATAACGTTCTTTTCTCAACTTTGCCACGTGGTTTTGCTACGGATGTCGAGCTATTGATAACGGGCAAAAGTGGACAGGCTGTTGCAGCGGTGGGCGTACAGAACGAAGTGAGCTTTTGGCGCATCAGAGACCCAGAGCCAATGGTTGTCAAACCGTATGATCCATCTACCACAGAGACTGTTTCCGCACTTGCACTAGACGACAGTGGTGATTTCCTCGCGTTTGGGACTGCTTCGGGAACTGTCACTGTTTGCCTCGTTTCCGGGAAAGACGCAAAACCGTACGAACCTTTGCTGCCTTTGGGGAAAATCTCGGGTGTAACTGAGATCCACTTTTTCCGTCCATCTTCGAGCACCTCAAACCAAAAATCTGGTCCAAATTCTCAATCACGCGCCCCCCCAGTCGTCCTCGTATGTTACGAAAACGGGACCGTCGCGCAATGGAAAATTGCTCCCTTTCCCACCTCATATCCCATCAAACCAGTTTCATCTTCAGCCGTGGTACGAGCCAATATCGCATCTGTGCAACCAACAGGCGGTCTACTTGTTGCTTTCTCCCTTGATGATGGTTCAGTAGAACTCTTGGAGCTTGGAGACACTTCAGAAACATTGCGCAGTCGATGTAATCTACTTGCCGGTAACCCAATTGACCACGTTTCAAAAGTCTATCCCTGCCGCATCAAGTTGGCGGACAACGAGCAGACCATTGTTGGCGTGGCTTCTGACGCAGGAGTAGTTTCGTTATGGGACGCCGCTTCCTCGAATTGTCTACTGGTCATAGACGAACCTCATGGGGCAATTGATCAATTACGACTTTCGCCTGTCCACTCGGTGACCTGTCACCTTTGTGGAGAACTGCCAACTGAAAGTCTGGTGATCGCCCTTTCCATTGGTTATGCTGTCATTTTTTATCGGGTTCATTTCCCGTCCCAGTCAAGACACTGCTCCTGTCCAGGAAGTACTCCTCAGGCAGGCGCCATTCTCAACACAGGGCGGCGCTCACGAAGCAGTAGCGCTGCTTCCCCAGCCTTATTTCCCAGACGACTTTCTGCTGCGAGCAATTCGTCCGATACGGATACCTCTTCGTTTCCCGTTTCTGGACATGGAATCCTTTTACGGCGGACGTCGGAAAAAGAGTTGTCGCGCCGTCCATCTGAATCGCTTGCGCCAGTGGACGAGTGCCGAGCGCACGCTGTCGGTCCTCTTGCCCGTTCGTCGACTCGGACAGACATCATAGTAGTCAAAGCCGGCGAAACCACTTCAGAGCGGGGTGGGTGGGATATCATGGGAGGCAAGGCTGTGGGCGTACGGCGCATATCTCGCTCTCAAGCCGGAACAAAGTCTGCGACCTCTTCCCCAGCCTCGACCTCGACGATGCATCTCTCGGGAGGGTTGACAAGCACAGCTCTGGACAGATGGGAATGCTGGTCCTTTGAGTTTGCCACTTCCGTCTTGCGAGGCTCCCCCATGTCCTCCATAGCTGACGACCGTTGTCCCTCAACACCCACCCATTCGTCGGCCACACCCGCAACCCATCCAGAATATCCTCGTCTACCATTCACGCGCGTTGTAGCATTCCAGGTATCCCACTCGCTGGGTGTCGCTGGCTTTGGTAACACAGTTGGACTTTTCCTATTTTCATGATCGTATGATAAGATCGACTACCCCAGGCTCCCATTTTCTCAACGTATTAGATTTTGTGTATCTACCACTACCGTTGGTATGCTTTCTGTGTTTATTTATTGTATCATTAACGTCGCTTTCACTCGGACATAGAAGTGGAACTCCATGCACTCTCTTCTTAAAATACGACGGACACCCCCACATAAACGCGATTGTCCCTCGTCAGACCATAGCTAACAATCTCTTATAGTCTTCTTGGACAGTTTGGAAGGTCTCTTCCAATTTATCTAGTCGTTCCTCCTTTTCCATCTGTGCAAGAATTTCCTGAGGATAAATCGGTGCATGAGCATGTCACGTGCGCTACTTGGCCAACCATGGGACTCACAAAGTTGAAGCGGTAAAGCCGTTCTTTGACTTGCAACCTGAAAGCCCTCGCGCTCTGCGTATCCGTAGGGTCCAGGTGGAACATGATGAGCATCTCCACGAGCCGATTAAATTGCCGCTAAGGAGGCAAGGTTTAATTGATCAGAGACTCATCCATCCACGAGTGAGATCTTACGCCAGCGATTTTGAGATCCCTGCGCCATTTCTCGGACCACGCCCTGTCCACAGGCGGTCCCATCTTTCCTCGACCGCCGCCGCCTGCGCCTCTCATGCCACTTTTCGCTATAGAGCGCACGCGGGACTTGGCTTTTTGGACGCGTCCACCTCCATGGGAGGCCGTCGCGCTCTGAGCTCCAAAGCCTTCGGACATGAATCGTTCGTTTGCGAGAAGTACTCGGAGGTCGTTGCGATCCCTCAAGTCCTCAAAGGCCTCCGCTGGGTCTTCCACAGTCAGTTCAGATACGTCAGGGCTTGACAAGACGAAATTGTAGATCGCGGCATAGAGCTTGGCTATGGGAAGACGCTGTTGGTGTACAAGAGGTATCTTGAATGGACAGTCACTTACATCCGTGACCTTGTCTCTGGTAAGGAGGAAGGATAACAAATTGGCTTTTTCGTGAATGAGTTGAACCGTGAAGGGTGGCCAGAGTATGAAGTTGACTCACCTTAGTCGCAAGCGGACTTTTTCCGGAAAACAGTAAAAGTTGTACAGCGACGAATAGCCCACGAAATGATATGTCGGTGTTCCATCCTTCCTCTTCCGCTTTTCGAACCTGCTAATGTGGTTACCCAACGTCCGGGATGCTGAGAAAGGGACCGGATGACCAACAGTACTACAAATTCCCAACCATCCTCTTCTTCATTGATATACGAGCCAGCCTCAATATACAGCAGGATAAATATCTGTATTTTCCTGTGATATTCCCTGAAACCAGGATCTTGAAAGGTGGCCTATAGCATTCAGTCACGCAAGTAGAATCATGCACAGTTGGACCTTACATGGTACACTTCAAATTCTACATTGCTCTCCCCAGAGGACGCGCTCGGTGTGGGGCGCGTGTATGAATGGATGCATCGACCAATTGGGCGAAAGGATGTGGCGTCTTCCTCGACACGGGCAAGGAATGCTTCTTCTCCCGTTTCGTATCCTGCATTGCGTTCTGTACATTCAAATCACACACATCCAGAGGAAACACACGTACCCGGAGGAATGAATGAGCTAAGGATACCTTCCACGTCATCCACCGTCGATGATGCGGGGAGCTTCCCTGCATAGCGAACCGACAAATATCCTGCCAATGATCCGGATGCGAAACGGTACTACATAGTGCGCGTGTCAACCCACGTCTTCGGATGCGAATACAACAGAACACTCATACGTCAATGACGAGATCTTGGTAACCATAAATCTTTTCGTCTTCCCCAAATATCTATCTGGGTTTAGTCTGGGTTGGATTTGAGGACTTGGGGAGTTGCGCTCACGGGATAGGTGAACGTTGGATAGAACTCCTCAAAGGACTCTCCATCTTGAAGCACTTGTTTGTCTTCCTGTGCGCGCACTGCAAGTCATATGAGTTCCTAGCGTGTCGGACCAACGACGCGCCTGCCACCCACCCAAGGAAAGCACAAGGGCTTCGTTGGAATCAACGGTCCAGTCACTGTTAGCCATAGTAGAGGTTCTCCCAGATCGATGTCCTGCGAGAAGTGAGTGTTTCAAGTCAACAAGAATTCGGCTGAGGACGCGTTGTGTACACGTATTTTCTACTTATCTCGAGGTAACTACTACGATGAGCGCGCCGCAGGGACCGACTGTGCCTTCCGTTCTGCTCCCCGAAATCCTTCAATTTTCTCCTCAGCTTCTACTCGACGATATCATCAACTTTGCCAATGAAGCTATCACCAATGCTGTTGATGGTTTGGAAGAGTTTCTGTTTCGCTGGGCCACCGACCGCGAACAAAGAGTCTCTGAAGACTGGGACAGCACGCAGGAGGTTGAGCAAGGGCTGGTCGCATTTCAGACACTGCTAGAATACCATACAGACATTGCCTTTGACTTCTTCGAAACCTGGTCCCTGCGCAATATCTTTGCCATCCCTGCAGACCTACCCATTGTCGTGCCCCATCAAGAAGGCCTTGATCTGACCTGTCCACCGGAGAGAGAAACTGAGCTCATGTCAGAGGTTGATGAGCTGCGCAAAATGATCGATGCGGCAAGTGTCTTGCGGTGGCCTTGGTGATTTACCCCCTTAACTTGCGTGTTGACAGCAACAGCGCTTGAAGCGCTTGTTAACTCGGGCTGTCAGGACGTCTGAAGCACTCGCCAGCAGAAGCGAAAAACAACTAAAACAGTTGTCATTCCTCGAGTCGCCAGAGCTTCGCGAGCTTGGGCGGGTCCCCGACGAACTAGAACACATGTTTACGGCCATCTCGTCTCTCCCGCCCCTCACACCGGAGTCCACTGCAGCATTGACTCAACTACCTCTACCAGATCCTGGAAAGCGGCCGTGGGAGACGAGCAAGTCTGCCTACTTGGACTGGGCAACGAAGCAGTTATTGGCCAAGGTCAAGCATCAGATGTCTGGAACTGGAGACACTACCGTCACTTCTTTAGCCAAGCTCACAGATACGGTTGCTAAAGCTCGCGACCTGAAAGACCTGGCGGAATCGTCCCTGTAGCTGTTTGTTCGTTAGGAACGCCTTGCAGGATCTTTCGCTCGTTGTCAGTCATCGGTGGCGCAGAAGAAAACATAATTTTACATTAGGGTCGTCGGTTTTGCGCAGGCAGGTACCTGAAATATCAGATCCAACGTTTCATATGGGCTGAACTTTGTGCAGTGGACATCCTCTCTTAACCTTTGTGAACCTGGAGCGTGTTCTATGTATTAATTTATGTCAAAACAGAAGCAAAGTCAGTGCCAAAGTGTACTTCACGACCTCTAATATTGTCCGCCCTTTGCACTTCACCTGACCAAGGGAAGTAGCACGGTGATAGGAAGGCTTTTGTGCAGCGAATTTTCTCATACACGTCTGCAAACAGTTCTGAAAATGTGCTTTGGAATATGACTTTTGGTGTGTAGCATTTATCACGTCAGTTGTTCCTCGACTAACAAGCAACTCTGGAGGGCGATACCCATGAGGAGCCCTGCAATGGAGACAGCGGCAGTGCTTGTCCCAACTTTCTGATGGTCCTGAATTATCCGCTATGTCGCTCTTAGCGAGTGGGATTTTCTGGTTGCTCGAAGCGGCGGCCATCTGCTTCGAATCGGACACGCATTACAGCGCATCGCATATCGATCCTAATCTGACCTTCCAAATCGTCTGGTCACTGCACAACCTCAGAAGTGTATCATGTCATTCTACGAGGTCAGCTTCATGTGATGGGGGAGCAACTTTATTTTCTTTTCGCTCCCATTTCGTAGTATGCATCCTGAGCCCCGGGCCCATCGTATGGTGTCTGGCGTCAACAATCCTTCTGAGGAGCTACCTTTCCAAAGGTTGGTACTGCCGCATCAAGGTATCACCGCGGCATCAGTCCAGCACGAGACTCCTTCATTGGGTTAAGGGCTTCTTGAATTTGACCCCATTGCACGACCACAATCTCTTGAATTCCCCATCTTCAAAAGCGTTGGGCAATGCTGTAGGCCTCAGGGCGATGGATATGCAACGCGCTATACTTAGTAAATGACACTCTAAACTAGCTGTAAAAGATGGCGCGAAGTTCCGCACGCCCAACAAGGGTCGGGAGACGCCAGCGTGGGACTCCGTTTAGCATTTAGTCAAATTTACAATATCGCCATTTTGAGGCAAAACCGAGGCTCTTAGAAAGCACCTTCAAATTGAATACTACCTCAAGTGCATACGCGTTCGGTTCGTCCCGGAGAACTATGGGAGACTCTTGGATGCAGAAATTGTTCTTGGGGAGTGTCTGTTGCGAACGACCCTATTCCTCACGAGTGAGTGCCAATCTAGCAACTAGTATCATACTACTATGGTGGTACTCAGGGTCGCCAGACACACCACTCAAGAAGTTAGCATTCATTCCCAGCCCCTTGAACATTCATAGTAAGTATCAGCCCAAATTCACAAGGCCGCGAATTAGGAAAGATGACGAAGTGCTTGTTCCCTTCGTCGTTCCTTTGCCAATGCCACATTTTCTCATGGGTTCGGCTAACAACCAACTCAATTTTACAAAAGCCCATTGATCGATGCGCGCGCACTCTGGAATTGCGTCCTCCGGCGGTCGTCCCAAGACCTGGTTACTAAGGCACTTCAATGACAACATACAAATGCAGATCCTGGACGAAATTTCCTCACAGGTGCTGCGACGCGACATATTCCATGCATGCGCCCTTGAATGCTCCACTGGGTCCAGCCATCTCATGCCGCAATGGTGGCGTGCCATGAAAATACTCAGTTTGAAATATTATGTACGCTGACATTTGCTCAAGTTGCATTTTTTCCTCAATCGCCACATACAGACTTGTTTGTCGGTGATAAGAAACGTAAGTCGTACATGCGCAATCGAACGGATGTCCGAATCACATCAATCGATAACGCTAAATGGAGCACCTTGCGCCTCCTGCTTCCAGTACGTAGCCCATCACGACTCTGGTCCAGAACTCTGTTCGGTTACTTTGGCTTCTTCGATCGATCGATCGTGTTAGTGCATGTGCCCACGGCGTGCCACCTGTGAGGCCTAGGAATAATAGCCTCTTTCAGAAAGATACTAGGGTTCCACCTGCTTGGTCATGATATGTAACTTGGTTGCCGACATGCATGTTTGCGGAAGTGCGAGAACTTTGAAAAGGCATGCCTGTTCCATTCGCTCGATTTGCTCACCCTGGATCCCACCCACCCCTGCCCTCCCCCCGTTCCTTGAAGAATAAGTCGAGGTGTGACACGTCTCTCTCAGCTTGTTGACCTCCAACGAAAGCTCCGCGTGCTGCCGACTCTAATCGCAATCGTCTCAACCATGGCTACCGTGGTTAACCCTAGTGGTGACCTTGTCAGTGTAGCTGAACTATATGCAGCTATGTACTGGGGTCAGTCTGTTCCAGTCTGTTTTTACTCTGGCTTGTTCAAAAGTCGAACTTTAATCCCTTTCCTTCGTCGCAACAGGCTTCGTCGTGTCGACATCGTGCGTATCATTGTCCATCAAATCCTTGACCAGCATGCTCAAGCATCGTGGTGGTCAGCTTTGTTGGAATCTCGCTTGTTCAAGGTTATCTCTACTTCATAAGGAACAATAAAGATCGATGGCCAATGAAAGCATTGGTGAGTCTCGTCGCATTGCTGACACTACCGGAACTAATCCAGGTTTCCAGGTGATCTCCTTGCTGTACGAGGGCTTTGACTATGTTTACCCACGGCAACTTCTAACTCCCTGCAAGCATTTTTGATTCTGCAACGAGCCTTCTAATGGGGGGAACCATCTATTACTACTTCGTGCGTGTCCTCGCAGTGAACCACCCATACGCAAACTTACCTGTCTTTCAGATTGTGAATTTCGGGGTTGTAGAGGCTTTACAACAGATACCTACGTAAGTCAAGGCTGTAACCAAAATTACGCCCTGATACATCCAATAATTACATAGACTGTGGGTAGTCGAAAATGGGTTGACAGCCCTTGTGACAGCCCTGTACGTGTATTTTTCGTTATATAGTCAGTCTGCTGACGCGTTACGCAGCGTTCAAGTCTTTTTTGCCAGTAGGGTCTATGTTGGTATGCAGTTTCCTTACATCCCAGCGAAGACCCCTTGACCACAACGGTGGCCATGCAGTCAACTGTGCTATCAATGCTCTACCGCTAGGACGAACTGCACCGGCCCTTGTGGTAGGTGATTCATGACGTTATCTCACGCGCACGGCTCAAGATGATTGTTGACAGTTCGTGTTTGCCCTGCTGGCTTTCGGTAAGTGTGCATAGGTTTACCGATGACGATCGAGGAACATCTCTCACTCTCGTCTTACCAGGGGGGGGAATCGGTGCGCACGCTGTCAGAATTATGCCAGGGTCTGTGCGAGACTGATCACATTCTATTAGTGAGAACCACTTTCATCGGTATCTGGTCGATGTCCTCTTTTTCTCGAAACTTGTTCCAGGCAAGTCAGACACTTCAGGTTCCAGGTCTCGTGGTTACATGAATCATTCGTGTTTGCCTTTCAGACTTGCGTGACAATCGAGGAAACGTTCTCTCTCATGTCAGATCTCCTTTCGTCGGCCTGCCTCTGCTACATTTTAACGCCGCCATGCTTTGGTTCGAAGTAAGGCAGGTTGGTCAGCGCGCTGTCAGATCATTGATAACTTGATCACAGGCGATCAGAAACGCTGAAGACGATGTTCATGTTTACAATCAACCGGGCCATCTTGATGTCAATAGTTCAGATTGGCATGCTTTCTTCTTACCTTTCTTCGAGCAACAACCTGTACTGGTGAGCCCATCCTCTGTTTTTCATCGTTGATTTTTACCGACACATTATAGGATGCCATTCCAGTTGTGCAAGAGCAAGCTCTACACAAACACACTATGTAAGCTTGTTGGGCGTATGAGTGGCTTAGATCTGATCACCTCTTCTTTTGGCAGTGGCCATGTCAGCCTTTCCACACTTGACCTGATTGTGCCCAGTCTCAACATATTTTCAGGCTTAATTCACGGTCTGGATGTAGCTTTCAATCACAAACGCCATCGCGGCCGCTGTGGAGTATGCCGACCATAGATTTATCCATCTGGCGCAGCATGACGACATCGGGAAGAGTAGGTCCTCGATCGCAGGCCTTCCAGTGATTTTTTTCATGACCAATCAGCGACAGGACGTGGAAAAGACGGTCGTTCCTGGGCAAGAAGTATTGCCCGAGAGTTGTTCGTCCGACGACGCATCGCCTGGCCCATCGTAGGCATATCTTGTGACTCTCGACTACGTCAAGTTCGACGACGTGGGGGTAGAACCATGCAGCAGCAAACACACAGGACGATTAGGCTACATACTACTCATACTGATCATCTAATGTGCAAGACGCCCCTCTTTCGGCGGGCTATATCTGATCATCAACAGTGTACAATGCAGAGATGTAACATGATACTTACAGTAAAACATGGGCTTTCAGGTGACCAAAAAAAACGGGGAATGAAACAGATTCTTCTCTCGTGCGATCAGGCTGTATCATGCGTGTAAAATATAATGGTTCAAGACGCTCTTCCTCGGGAGCGAGCGAGGACGACTGACGAGGTAAGGACTCGAGATGCTACTGCTGGCACCGCTGATGGAGCTGAACGGACAGGTTCTACCGCAAGCCTGCGTTCAATTCACTTATATGTACATACGCTTGAGTAACAGATACAAGTACCAACTTGCTAAATTGCGAAGATATCCCAACCAACCACGTAGTAGGACGACGATCATACAACATGCCAATCCCGTCCAAATCCCGTTTCATCTCCCATGCTGCGCTCGCAAGGCTTCGACCGTAGAACCCCACATCCTAGAGAGGAGTAAGTTGGTTAGAGAGCCCGTCATGTCAGCACAGGTTCGCCTACCCCAAGTTCGCTGCACCGGGGTCCTGGAAGGCCCTGGGCGAACATTTCAGATACGTCGCCGTCACCCATGTCTTAATATAAATAAAGCTTACATGAGGCCTCGGTCTTTGGGTACGCCCAGCCTGCTCTGAAAGTAGGCCGAGAACTCGCTAGACCAAAGTTCCGTACTGGTCGGGTTGACGTTATAAAGGCTTAGCTACCGGCGAGGGTTAGCGAGATCGTGTTCATGAATTGCGACTTCGAGGAGATACGTACGACCTGGAGCATTATCGCAGGCTCGAACGTGCCCCCATACATGAGGTAAGGATTGAAGGAGACGTCGACATTAAAAAGTCCTTCGTCTTTGCCCATCGTCTTTGCGCAAAACTGTGTGCGACTTGGATGATGAGTGTGAATGACGATTTAAGGGATCCACTGCTTACCTTGGAGAAATCGGAGGTGAAGGCCCTCTTGGCATCCTCCGAGCCAAGCTGATTCGTGGTGAAGAAGTTAGTGCTTGAAAAGGTTCACAGACATTCAGCTACCTCGACGTTTGTGCTGAGCCAGATCAATGGCATGATGGTAGTAGGAAGCAAACAGGCACAAGTTCTTTTCTCAGTTCTGGGGGAGTGCCGGCGCCCGCCCTGGCTCATATCTCCACCACACACTGGCACCACCGGCACGGACCGGTGGTGCCGAATCGCAAACCTTGTAACTGATCCGGGTGATCGGGCCACGAGATTACTTGCATCTGAGACTGATTCATCATTCACTCGCAGGTATTGTTAATGGAACCGAATAGGCTGCGCAGGTCACGATTCTTTCTCGAGAATACATTCAACTTGAAGCAATTCACTTATGTGAACCTATAACATATATTGACTACTATTAAATTGCCGAAGATTCCCCGCGGTACATTTCTGTGGGCCGACGATGCATCTTGCCAACATGCCAATTCATTGCTGCGCTCGCAAGGTTTCGACCGTAGTTCCCTGAATCCTAGAGTGGACTTTGTTAAATATAGGCTCGCCATGCCAGCGCAGGTTCACCTACCCGATGTACGCTGGGCCGGGGTCGTGGAAAGCCCTAGTAAAGTAGATCTTTGACCCACGTCGACAGCCTCGGTTTCGAAGAAATGCTTACATGAAGCCTCGGGTGTTAGGTACGCCCAGCTTGCTCTCTAAGTAGGCCGAAAACTCTCTGGACCATATATGCGAATTCGTCGGGTTGACGCTATCGAGGCATATCTATCGGTGTGAGGCGTGAGGGTCAGTGAGGGCGCGATTTAGACTTGGAGGTCGGTGCACGGACAATGTGAAGCATGATCGCAGGCTCGAACGTGCCCCCGAACATGAGCTGGGGATTGAAGGAGACGTCGACATTGAAATATTTTTCTTCTATACCGAGCGTCTTGGCACAAAACTGTACATGTGAGTGTCATGTTTTAGCATGGAGATTTTGCAGGGGAATCCATGCGTGTACTTGATACCTTGGAGAAATCGGAGGCAAAGGCCTTCTTCGCTTCCTCCGAGATGTGCTCATATGTGGTTAGTGTTTGCGTGCGTGCCACGTGTTCAGATATTCAGCTACCTCGATGTTTGTACTGAGCCTGACCAACGGCATGATGGCAAGGAGACGAGACAGAGTATCAGAGACAACACTAGCAGGCATGCACTCTTTTCTACACATAGTCCGCCCTGAGTGACGTGGGATCCCGAACAAATGTATGGGAGCAAATACATATCTTTAGATGTGACCACAAGATTTGACTCTCAGGTACTAACAAGCTCCGGGTTAACGATTCGCTCTCGACTAATGTCCATGCCCGCTCGCAACGACGATGCCGTGAAGTCGTTTATTACTTACTGCTGCGTAGCCTTCCGGGCTGCCATCGTCATCCCATTCACACTAATAATCGGGGAACGGCATCAATCAGCACTATCATGAGTGCGACATGAAAGAGAACTCGCCCTATGAATTGATCACCAGGGTCCGTGAACGAGCTGGAAATTATCACCCGGCGTAACGTGTCAGACCTGTCACTTCCCGCCAGGAGTAGGCTTACAGATGACCACGGTCCGTGGGAACGCCGAGTTTAGTCTCGAAATACTTGAAGAACGCATCCGTCCACTTGCGCGCGTTCTCTGGGGTCGTGTTCGACGAAGACATCTGTTCGAAACTTCGCCGTCAGCACCGGGATTCAGGGGTGATGATGTGCATGATAATGCTTACGACGTGCATCCGGATGGTGGGTTCAAACGTTCCTCCCTTTGCTAGATAAGGGTTGTAATTGAAGTCGATGACGAAACTGCTCTCTGGTTTTCCGATCGTCTCAGAGCAGAACTTGCGAAATAACATATTACATCGGTCAGCGATCGCGGACAATGGACCAAATCAAGCACCTTGGTAAAATCTACGATGAATGACCGCGTCTCATTTTCATCGAGCTAACAATTCACCAGTGAGAGTCGCAGTAAAACGTTCCGGAAGAAAAGGAAGCCTGACCTTGACGTTGGCGACAAGGTTGACCAATGGCATTGCGATGATACACTCTCCAGCCCAAGACTCCAGGAAGTGAGAAAAACAAGCGATTCGGAGTGAATGATCATATAAATATTGATGAAACCATCGAGAGTCGTACTAGGACTTAGTTCGAGAAATTTAAGTCAATTTATTACGTAATCATTACCCCGAACGTACGCAACTGTAAGAAACCTTGCCTTTTCGTTTTCGAGCGCACTGCGTGCGCCGGCAG
>JBBPOM010000115.1:0-48084 GCA_038091455.1 Leccinum uliginosum
GGACTCGCGTCCGCACCCTCCTGTCGCGCTTTCTCCACCATCCAACTGACTGCCTTTTTCGCTGTCAGCCGTTTCGACGGATCTTTACTACACAGGTTTTGAACAAAACTCCACATGTCGACAGAGATCTTCACCGGTAGTTGGTCGGACATGAGATCGACCTGTACTCGCTCAGGCAAGTTACCCGTGTAAATCTATGGACACCCGATCAAGCGTGAATCCGACGGCGAGAACTGCCTACATACCACATAGATTGTACAACCCAGTGCATACATATCACATGCTTGACTGTTCACTCTTCGTTTCGCATCCTCGTTCTTCGACTTCAACGCAAGAAGCATCTCCGGAGCCATGTAATCGCGTGTACCGGTGTCGAGATCATCCGTGGCTGGTCGGAGATCCACGTCGAAAACAGATGCGAGCCCGAAATTGGCCAGGCACGTCCATTGTTTGTGATCAGGATGTTTAGCTGAACGTAGAAACAAATATGTAAGGACTTGGCTCAGGAAGCAGACATCGAACATACTGGTTTGATATCTCGATGAGCGACGTGCGGCTTCATCAAGTGCAAGTAGTTCAAGCCCCTGACCACATCCAATATCTGCGCAATCGTGAGGTTTTCCAAACATGAAAAACTGGTGCTCACCAGCTTCGTTCGGTTCACTTCCGAGATCTCAGAGTTCGGCTTGAGATAATGGGCCAGGGTTCCTCGGTTCATCCATGGAGAGACAAGTGCAACACTGATATACCCCATTTCAGGCATAGGCATGTTGCAGACGCCATAGAGTGGTAGGCAATTAGGATGACATAGCCGACTCCAGACAATGGCTTCCTTGGACAGTTGCTAGAGTTAAACGTTGTGGTCAAGCTATTTCTTATTGGAAGGTGAGCAGTACATCTCACCTTCTTGTATTCTAACCCACCCACTTATTTGCGGTTTAGAACCTTCACGGCGACTAGACGAGAGCCAATCTTGCCTTTGGAGACTTCACCAAATCCTCCTTGACTTTGAGGTACACTGAGACCACTGATCAAATCATCGGCAAGGTAAATACCACGAGGACAGTAGTATCCACACTCCATTGAAAACACAACAAGGGACTTAAAAAAACACCTCCGATACCTCTCCTCCAGTCTAACATCAACTTCCAATAACTAGGCCTTGTTTCAGTGTTGTTACTCCAAATTCGACGTATCAACTTACGCTGTGGAAAAGCTCCGCGAGCCTTTCGACCAGTAGGAGCCTTTCGACCTGATTACCGCGCTGGAGTAATATAAGACGTTTCCTCCTCTGTGGTTTAGTGATACATATTGCCGCCACGGCAGTCAAGTTGCGGGTATCACAGTTCAGCATCGTCACTGGCAGTCTCTGCATCCGTGTTTCTCTTTTTTTGCCCATCAATCATAGTATACTCCGGGAGGTCGTCCTTGAAGTTCTGGAACCAAATCTGGAAAGCGTCTGGTGGTGGACTGCGATTCACTGCCGTGCAGGGAGATGTGGGGGAAGACACGACATAAACCATGCTTGGCAGAGCGGGGGGCACAGTGAATGTGGTGTCGCGCTCACGGAAATCTTCTTCATAGCTATGGTCATTGGTCACTATAGTCATCGCTGTCTTCTTCGTAGCTATAGTCATTATAGTCCTCGCTGTCTTCTTCGTAGAGGCTATAGTCACTATAATCGTCGCTGTCTTCATCGTATCCATAGTTGATATCAGACGCAGCTGGCTGAATATGTCCACTCCCCGTTAGTACACCACCAGCGAGGTGGCGAGCCAACATGTCGACCATAGTCGTAGCGCGGGACCATTTTGTGGCAGATGTAGCACTCCAGAGAAAGATGTGGATGCTGTACGACGCGGATAAATCGCGTTCGAAACGTTCTTCGAGCGCTATTTCAACAACTTGAAGGACGGGTGCACACTCGGGAAACTTCCGGCGATGCGACAGGTCCGACAATTTCGACAGGATTCGCATAAGAATAATTGTCAATCTGAGAGCCTGTCACTTGTTATAGAACAAAGAGCTCGCGCTTTACAAAGACCGTGAACAACGTACGTTAGGCCATAAGATTGAGCTGCTAACTTTTGACGCGTTTTATACCGGGTGCAGCCAGCCTGACCAGTGATCATGAAATAACAGAGAACAAAATGGGTGTTTGTCTTGTTTATTGAGAGAGTCATAGACTCGGTGTCACCGTGTCAGCGCCAGCGCTCAAACGTCGAAACGCTTGAAGGTGGCAACCAGCCATTGTTTTTCGGCACGCACCATGAGGTTGCTGTGGAAGCAGCTCCAAGCGCTGAAGCTCAAGCTCAGTAAGTTGTTCCTGATTTGGAAACATTGAAATAGGCCGTACGTAACGCACGGTAAGCAGCACAATGGATCTCGAGCCATCCAGTGCCAATAGTTGGAGCCTGGTGGTCATATACGGTCATCCCATTGATCTTACAGTTCTACTAGTACCAGTACTAGTACACAGTATAGTATCATTTCATTAGTACATGATAGTAATTTAATTCCACGTAAGTCTCGATCGTCGTCGCGGCGCTCTCGTAACAGTGGCATTCCTCCTCTTCCCCGGGCCCCTGAACAGTACCGATTGCTCACGCTTGACAAAGGCAACAATGTTTTCGCAGGATGGCCTCTCAGAGGGACTCGCCCAGCATTCCTGCACGAACTGCCACAGCGCGTTCGGGATAACGCCGCCATCCCAACAAGGCTCTCGAGCCGGCCGATAACCCTGTGATATCATTATCACAATCTGAGCAACCCTCTCAATCCCATGGAACGGGAGTTTTCCCGTCAGGATCTGTCGTGGCAACGAGTTGTTTGAGTGGGGTCGCAATCATAAGGACAGGGTACACACCTGGAACATGACACTCCCAAACGAGTAAACATCTGCTGGTCGGCTTGCTAGCTGTGACGCAGATCTTCCTGCTACACACGCATCAAAAAGCTCCGGAGCCGCCCACCGAATGTTTCCCGGGAACGAACGACCAGATTCAGTGGGATCAATCCGAATGGAGAGTCCGAAATCGGAGATAACAGCCCGCCCGCCATGGGTAACCAAAACGTTTGACTAATAGATCAATGCGTCAGGTTCTCCCTATGAACGAAATTCAAGCAAAAGTGACCCACGCCGCTGAGATCACCATGGACTACCTGGCGAGAATGCACTAGATTCGTCAATGGTTTGAGCGTTTCGTAAATGAGAGGGAGGACTCACAATAGTTCAGACCAGTTGCAATATCACGAAGCTAGGGATCATATTGTATAATCCAAGACTAGCAGTGTCGCACTAACGTACCAACTTCAATCGTTTCCTTAGATCGAGACATGTCTCGAACGTCTCCAGATATTCGGACAGAGTCCCATAATCCGCCCACGGGGAGACAAACGCAGGAAAAGGTCCAAATTCGTTCGTGACACCGTAGAGAGGCAACACGTTCGGATGCTCCAGCTGAGCCCATACTCTGAGCTCCTGCTCGATAGCCTAATAATTTGAGTCAGAATAAATCACAGTAGGTTTTAGATGCGAACCACCTTTAACTTGAGCGGGTACTCTTCTTCATTCATGGTCATCCACCGAATCACCTTGACCGCCACCTGTGGCAACCCGATTTTGAGAAACGTACACTGGAATGATTCTATGGAAGGCAAACGTACCCTCTGTGGAGGCGACTGCTTTTCTCGCAGCTCACAGCTCCAGATATCGCTGAAGCCGCCATAGGCTGCAGGATATGCATCCATCCTCACCAATGAATCAGTGAGTGTTCTGACACCCTTTGCACACCTCTCTAGCCAGGGGAAAGTTCCTGTTCTATGAACCTGGGAGAGATGGCGAAGAAATTTCTTTCCGCTGTCAGAAATATGGTGTCCGCCAGTTTCGACAGCCCATGCACATAGTTTGCGTAAGCATTCATGGTGTGGAGATTCGTGGGGGTGACAGTACGGGTTGTACATCCTCCATGGACCAATTGAACAGTCGGCGAGGAAAAAGTAAACGCATGAACACAGATTTTCACTCCCTTATATCCTGAGCTTGCCTTCCATGGCCGCCACCGGCGTGTCATCGCACTCCTACCAACTCCAGATTTGAATGGTCTTCCTGTCATGAGTAAATTCACTGAGTGCCCACCATGCCGTCGGCAGCTAGTAGCTCCGAGGATGACTTCTAAGCATGATTGGCACGATTTATCGTGTCAATGGAGATGGCCACTTGCCAATGAACGTGCGCAAGTATGGAGTGCGGATTCAAGTTCAAACTACGCGCAGCACAATGAACTCCATTGGCTTGCCAAGGCACTACTTATATAAGTACACAATTATGTAATTTTCTTTATGTTAGTAAGACGGCTAAACGACAAATGTTGGATCGCTGAGCAACATCTGTGGGATCCAAGAGTCCCCGTACAACTATGGAATTGTTCGCGGAAACCAACTACGAACGCGCATGCGGAACGAAGTTCAACCAGCGACCTTGTTCGATTGAAAATTTAGGGTGATGAAAAATGGCGACAATCAAAATCAAGTGCAGGATCACTGCAAACGATAGTTGGAGTCGGGAACTTGGCGCATGCACGGCGCTACGATCCTGCACCGGGAGACGCTCAAGCAAGGCACTGCCTGAGTATTCGGCAAGAACGTTCATCTGCCACGCATCCAACATGTATCAAGCCAAAGTTTGGGTCCTTCCACCGCGTCGCCAATCTGGAAGGTTTTTTCGATCGTTTTGCCTAAAGTCAACAGACTGGACCACCTGTCGAACGATAGCACAGGAAGTAAGTACTATCTGGAGCCGTATTGTGACCCACAGCTTGCACGTTCCACTAACTGGGCAGTCTGTACTTTGTCATGATGCTCTTAATTTTCATATTTCGTGCACGAAGGAGAGCAGGTAAACAGAAGTATCAAATCATAGTCATCACGATAATCCGTATACCGCCAAACGCACGCCGACCTGCCTATAAACCACAAAGACGAGACATCAAGTCTAATCCCATCCGCTGGCAGCGACTGGTTCTGCAGCCCAGTTCGATGGTGCCGCAGGCTCTGCCGCCCAGTCGGTGCCTCCAGGTGCAGGGTCCGCAGCCCAATCGAGCGCACCTAACGAAAACGTCAGATCACTGTCCACGCAGTCAATGCAGTGCCAGCTGGCTACTCACCACCATCCTGGGCCAAAGCGGGGTTGATACCACCTGCTTGAGGGGCAGCTGAGACATCCCACTCTGAGAAGCCGCCAGCTTGAGCTTCCGGCTCGGCAGCAGCAAGCTTGGCCTGGGCCTCTTCCTGCTGTTGCCTTTCCACTTCTTCGGGGTCGCGATAGAAGAACATGTCAACCATGACGTTCCAGCCGTCGGGCGTGCGAGGAATGGTCCCACGCAGCCTGAGGACTTCCCGCGCGAGCAACCACCAGATGAGACCGATGGAGTGACGAGTCTTGTTGTTCGTGGGAATCGCAACGTCGACGAATTTAAGAGGGGCGTCGGTGTCGCAGAGGGCGATGACTGGAATGTTGACGTACGATGCCTCGCGGATGGCCTGGTGGTCCAAGCGAGGGTCGGTGACGACGATGATACGGGGCTCCTTGAACGAGCGGGTGATGTAGTTGGTGAAGGAACCGGGTGTGAAACGACCGGCGATGGCTTGAGCACCAGTGTTGGCAGCGAATTTCAAGACGGCGCGGTGACCGTAAGGACGTGCAGAGATGACACAAACGTCATTTGGGTTCTCGACGGCAGCGATGACACGGGCAGCGAACACAAGCTTCTCCCAGGTTTTACCGATGTTGATGACATGGATACCTTTGCGACGGAGCCGTCGAGTTCAAGGATGCACACTGGATGCTATAAGGGGGACTTACCATCGACTCTTCGCTTGAAGACGTATGGCTCCATCTGCTTGTCGCAGTTTTTCATTCCGATGTGACATTGAGCTGACAAGAGGAGCTGAATCTCCTCATCTGTGGCACTCAGGATGGAGGGTAATTTTGAAGACATGATTAGACCTGGACGACGGATCAGTACGGTGGTCCCAATGTCATCCACACTTGTAACACTCCATCCACCACCACCACTGCGCGAAATTCGTCCTGTGGCAACCACAGCAAGGTGTAGATACGTAGATACGCACCGTTTGCGGCGTTTTGGACTTGAACGTCGTCTGGCGCGACGTTGACTGGCTTTTCAGGATTCCTGGCACGTCGTTACACCTCGATCGACGCATCATTCCCTCACAGTCCGCTCGGATATCGCCGTAAAAGGCTCTCACGCATGAATTAGGGATAATAGCCCCTGTTTCTGCTACAGCCTGCACGCCAAGCTCGCAATGTCGTCCGGTCCCGCATAACAGCAACCTCCGACAATAAGCCCACCCCACATCTGCCCGCGCGCATTCTCGATGCACTCGAAAACCTCCTCTGCCCAGCCAACCTTGCCTCCGTTAGGTTTGATCACCAGCCACGGCCATTCCTTGCCTTGTCCAATCACCCGACAGCACGCCTCCTCGAACTGGTCCAATAGCCCCTTCAAATGCACCACCGCGACGCAATTAAACCCGATCCCACACGGAACCGCCATCGCCCTCCCCTCCCCGTCCTCACCCGGCCGTACCATCAGCTCTGCCACCTCCCCGGCACTAAAGTGCTCCCCACCCGGAACCCGCGTCTCCGAAGACCGCCCGTTCGGGAAGACCGCCGTCACCCACCACGCTTTCATCTGCTTCCCCTCCGCCTCGAGCTCAGCTACAACCCTCGCGACCGCCCGCCGAATCGCCGTTACCTCCCTCGCTAGCGGTACCGTCTCGAACGCGACAGCGCCCACCAGGTCCCACACCTCGCTCGGCATCATCCTCGCATACGCCAGCAGCCGCTCTGCATGAAAATCCGCCAGCGCACGGATAGACCGCTCCACGCCCTCCGCGTCGTCCCCAAACGACGTCGTGTTCTCCTCGGGTTGAGTCGCCGAGTACGCACGCGGACCGTACGGCGGCGGGAAGACGCCGTCGAAATCCTGCATGGGAGAGACTATGCTTCCGAACGTGCCGAGCGATAACACAATTTGGATGTCGCTCGGGCGGACGCTCCCGTTCTCGTCCGCGCAAAACAACGTGCGAGCACGGTCTGCAGCGGTGATAGAATTGGCCATGATCCGCAGCGCCTGCCCGCGAGAATATCCCTCACGTTCGAACGTTTCGAAAGAGGTCTGGTACCTGCCCGCACGAGAGGTTTATTTGAATTCGGGATGATGAAATCAGTGATTGCACGCTCACGTGGAAGTCAGCAGCGTCCTCGCGCCTGCGCGGAGGAACAACAAGTGGGCCTGGATGAGCAGTTCCATTTTCTCCTCGTCTACCGCTGCACGGGTAGACCACAGCGGTGTGTGTGCGATCTTGAAATTCAGCACGTCCTCTAACGTAGATCCCTGGGTGAGTTACCAGATCGTTGAACATGGTAGTCTAGCGATGAATCAGTGGCCTATGTTGGGACGCGACCCTCACCAAGCCACCATCAGTCAAGTTGATCTTTTTCTTGTACATATCTTTCAGCCCCGGCAGAGTCGACTTGGACATTGTTTGCCTTCAAGTTGGCCAAGTGTGGCGGTGTACAAAATTCGAACTTCCGACCAGGTCGATCTCATCATTGCGTAGTCGCACAATACAACTAATCGTACTGATCACTATCTCTTTCTCTCCACATCCTATCAAGCAACGAGGACTCAGCCCCACCAGGACTTTTCCGAGTCTGTACACTGGCAGCACCCTTGATACTATAGCCTATCGACGGATGTCGATCAGGCTCGGACGACGGCTCGGGACCCTCCTTTCCGACAACAAGCCGAGACTTCTTTCGCTTCTTTCCCGTACCCGTACGATCCACATTTCCACCCGAACCCGAGCCAGAAACCGAGACCGAGACCGAGGTGCTGCCGCCGTCCACAGCGGGATCCGCGAGACGACTCAACAGCGACGGCGCAGCATTCGCGACGACGACGTCCTGTCCTCTCAATGTGGTCATCGCCTTTGCCCTTTTGAATCGCGGAAGCGGCAGATCTTCCGAAGAATTACCCGATCGCTTGGGAGACGTTGGTCCGCTCGAGGCATGCACTTGTTGTTGTCGTCCGGAAGCGTCGTTATCTCGCATCGCAGCAGACGGCTCCGTCGTTATTGCCGCCGACCATGATGTCATCGAACGGTCGAGGTCGGTCGACAAGGGTCCAGGTGGTACGCCCGGTCGTCGTGGTAGGTGAGCCGGCCATTCCAATGTACTTCCATTCTGCGGCAGCGTGGGCTTCACCTCTTGGGTTGGCGTGGGAACTTTCGAAGACGACACTTGCTCTCCTACTGTCAACTGCTCAAACAACAGAAAAAAGAATTTAGAGTCAATGGAAAGAGAAGAACAGTCGATTGCGAACCCTTATTTGGCCTTGTATTGCGTTGACGTCTTCTCGGGTCTCCCCCTGTGACGAAACTTGCATAAATTTACTGATAGAAGTGATTAGGTATGATGGTAATATCCAATTTTCCAGCTCTTTGCGCTAGAAAGAGTTATTTCATCCGCGGTGTCCGATTGAGAAAGACGTACGGTGTTGATGGCATGGAGTATATTTTTCACGGCACGCCATAGATCGTCTCCGTACAGCTTGGTGTCGAACAGGACCTGTGGGGCTTTAGTCCGAGGCAGACGCTGAACGCCATGCGACTAACCTCCAGGAGTATTGAGCTAGCATCAACAATTTGTCGTCGTAGTTGCGCAATTTGCTGTGACTGAGTGGCAGTCTCACGTTCACTCACGGAAAAGGCGTCCATGATCCAAGAAATCAATTGGATCCGGTCTTCTGGCCGGAACTTCTGCAGAACCAATTTGCGAGTTAGAGAACTTATATAGAATTGGAGTAATTTGATCGCTGGCGTGGCGTGTACATCGATGGTGGTCATTTGAGCCACCGACAAATAGTGGAGCGCATTCTTGAGTTGCTCCGGATCGTTGGAACGTGTCTGCAGCAATGCCGCAGCCTTATCGAGGAGAACTTGGAGCAATTGCTCGCTCCTGGAACCCTTTCGACAGCACGGTAACCGCAGAAGAATATCCTTGACGATGACGTCCACGTCGTTGGCGTCCAGTCTAGCTATAGCCTGCACCAGGATCAGAACAGCGCACGTGGACGCGTATCCTTGACGGCATACACACCACGAGAAGCTGCGACACGAGGATGTGTTCCGCCTCTGAACCCGGAGGGTCAGTATACTTTTGTATCGCGCTGACTGAGTCTGTTGCCAAGAAGGACAAGACGAGCGAACGCAGTCGTTCTCTCGTCTGTCGTTCGTCGTCATCGAGGTCTTCATCAGGAGGAACGATCTGATCGCACAGCACGCCCAGCGTGGCCGGGGGGTCCATACCGAGGTGTCTGAGGAGAGCGAGCTTGACGAGGGCGACTTCTTCCGGTTCATCTGTCGATGACGTGGGGGGAGAGACAGGCGCCAGGCATGTGATCAAGACGGGGTAATACGGTGCGAGATTCGAGATGGGATGTCGAGATGAAGACTTACCGCTTTGGAGGAGTTGAATGAGGACGTCGGCGTTGCGCTTGACCCATTTATGTTGGACGGACGACACTTGGGTCACGGCGTGGTAGCCATCCATGCGGACCTAGAGAGAGAGAGAGAGGAGAGGAGAGGAGAGAAAGAGAAAGAGAGCGAGAAGAGAGAAAGTCGTCAGTCCCGGTCGAACGCCCGAGAGAAGAATAAGAAAGAAAAGTGCTGGGCACCACACTTTTGGGTCCTGGTCTTCACAAAGATCGTACACGGCATTGATGGCGTCCTCCTCCAGGTCCGGAAAGTCGTTGAAAAAGACATGTATGTGGCCCGCCGCATACGATTTGAGACAAGGGCGACTTGAATGCGTGAGCGTGATGAGCTTCTCAAAGGCGGTTCTCCGCTGCTCGGGCAAAAAAGTCAGGGCAACTTGGAGCGGGTGAACGTGGCCGTAAATGCCTTACCGCGGGTCCCGCTGCGTTCGGTTCCCTGGCCGCCCGCTCGACCATCCGTCTTGCATCTCTGAGGTCTTCCTGTATGCTTGAATACGACATGTTTGACTCGTCGCTGAGGGACAAATGTTTGAGAGAAAGGTCGCCAACACATCAATGATGGCACATGCCGAAAAAGGAAGGTACTTCCCATCAGGCGTTGAAACTTCCTTCTACCTACTTTCAATGACGGTCGACGACATGCGCACCGACGAGCAGATCCGTCACGACAGGATTAACCTCCCGAGGCTCATGAAGCGCCTCGAGCAGGCCGTCCAGGACGATGACACGACCCCTCCAAAGCGCGAAACATGGGTCAAAGCCCAGGCAATGCTCCAGGTAAGCCCCCACCCCGACGTTCGTTCCGTCAAAGTAAACCGAATCGCGCAGCAAATACGACACGCTCGACTCTTGCTGAGCAACGTCGAGTTCGACAGCGTCGACCCCACCCCGTGCGTACCCGTACCACCGACGAACGTAGCGATCTCTGAAACACGTGCTTACAGCGCCCAAGAGCGACGCTACCAACACTTTGGTAAGACGCTCCAGCGTCTCGAAGACTATATGCGTCAAGTAGAACAGGTACGCTCTCCTCTTCCCCCCCATCGCATCACACTCACCCGCCGACAGCAATCTACACCACCCATCCGACGACCTAAAGCCCTCCTCCCGTCCATCCGACCTCCGGCAACGACGACGACAGCCCCACATAGTCCACCACCGCCCGTCGAAGCCACCCTCATTCCGGCCGAGCTCTCCGAGTCCGAACCGTCTCCATCCCTGTTCCCACCAGACGCACAAGACGACCTCTTACCCGCCTCGCCCAACATCGCATCCCCGATACCCTCACGATTATCTAACCTCGCATCACCCCTAGCCCAAGCCCGAGCCCCGTCACCATCGCCATCACCAATCCCCGCACCCGGCGCATACCCATCCTCATCCAAGTTCACCTCCGCATTCACCCCTGCCCCACCCACCACCTCCACCCTCACAGCCACCCCAACCCTCCTTCAGAACACCCGCGCACTCCAAGAAGATCTCTCGTCCCAACTCGCATTCATGGCCACTCAACTCCGCGTCAACGCTACCCACTTTGCCCAATCGCTCGAAAAAGACCGCACAGTCGTCGAAGCCGTCGGGACCAAGCTCGAGCTTAACTCGGAGCAGGTCCAGCGCGAACGCATACGCCTGCGCGATTTCAGAGGCAAGAGCGGCGGGACCACGTGTTTGGTCATCACTAGCGTCGTCGTCGTTCTCATAGCGTTCATGTTCATGGTGTTCATCATACGACTGACATGATCCCGTATCGATAACTTAACTTACCTACCTCTCGATCGAGAACTATTTCTACTGCCAGTCGAGTGTATAAACACTCAATGCATCAATATCCATTTAAAAAAGTCCAAATATGAGAGAGCGAGAGAGAGTCCCGAACGGATAAGAAGCAGAGACATGAAAAGGAAAATATAAAGGTATTAAATAACGCAATGCATAGCATAAGAGCAAGAAGAAAAAAGGAAAGCATTCGGCATAAACGTCCAATCGACAAAACAGTGTCTGATCAAATCATGGGTAGCGTCCAGTGATGAAAAAATTGTCTCTAGTCTTTTTTTTTTCATGAATGCGAAAGAATGTTGTCAATCGATTGATTCAAAAAGTCCTTGCGGGGCGTCAGATCCGCTCTCGGGTACCGAGCAGCCATGGCCTCGCGAGCAGTTCTGCGCGTGCACAAAAGCGATCAGCAAAGATACACACAGGCGCACAAAAAACAACAACATACTTCTTGGTCACCGTCATCAAGTCCTGCGTACTCAAATACTTTCTCAACGTCTCGTACAATTCCTCGTCCGACGGATTCGGGTTGTTGCTCGGCCCTGCGTACACCGTCGTCGCCATCGAAAACGTCGACATAGGCCGGACTTGCGGAGCTCCTCCTCCCAAGCTCAGCGCAGGAGACATCGACCGGCTCATCATCGCCGACATGCGCGGATCGGGCGGAGGCGATCTCCCATACGCACCAGGCGCCGTGCCAAACTGATTGACAGGTGCACCCAGCGATAGCCGCTCCTGAGATGGGCTAGGGAACGTCGAGTGCCTCAGGTTCGCCGACACCCTGTGGTGGTCCGATACCGCACGCGAACTTGGGCGGGAGGGTGCCCGAAGGTTGGTATCACGATAATAGTCTCCCGCTTCAGACTGGTACTCGTACACCGAAGGGCGTTGCGAGTCGGGCCGACGAGGCACCGGCGCAGCAAGGTTCTTGCTGTTCTGCTGTTCCGCGCTCAACGAGCCGCTAGACAAACCATCTCCATACATCTCAGCCTCATACTCTGCTCACCATCAGATACCCGCCTAGTCAAATAGTAACAAAAGGCACGCACCACTCCACCTCTTGTACGGGATCATCGATTCGTTGAACTTCATATCGTTGGCGTCGCCGCCAATGATCTTCTTGTTCTTTCCGTCGTCGAGCACGATACGGGTGTTACCCCAACCGAATTCGTCCATACGCCAGAAAGAGTACAGAGGCAAGAAGAAACTGTAGATCGGATACCTGAACGCGGACGTCAGGCCAGAGCTTGAATCACGAACAACCAATATTACGCACGAAATGAGGTACACGACCATCCAGCCAATAAGCATAAACTCCCGTTTGATGATGAAGATGAGGGCCTAAGTTATTCACTCAGCACGCTCCAAACCAACACCAAAAGGCGACCAACCTGCAAACCATACACCGCTGCGATCATGGCAATGGAAATGATGGGAAGCGGTGCTTTCCCAGTCGAGACTTCAATGATCAACCAGACCAACTGTATATCAAAAGTAAACAAGCGCGAAATATAGATCACAAAACTCTCAAAACCCACATAAACAACAGTGGCGGGTAAAATCTAGGAACCAGATCGGCAACGGTCAGAAACATCTCGAGGCTTACGCAGCGAACGGTACCCACCAACGTGCTAATAAGATCCAGGTACACAAAGAACCGCATCGAGAAACAACACATGCCACAAAGCTCCGGCAGGATTGCAAGCTCGCACAGGTTGTGCACCGTCGAGTTAATCCACCGACGACGCTGAGAAAACAGCACCCGCCACGAGACCGGCGCCACTGTCCGCGCGACCGCATCACCATGGAACTTGGTCTTGAATGAGGGGAAATGCTTCATCAGCAGCGTCGTCAAGAACCGATCTTCACCGAGCGAGAACAAGTTCTTCTTGTGAAGCGTGTCGACGTTGGGCTCGGCGTAATCGTCGATAACACGGTTGGAAATGAAGATCGGACGACCCTTGTCAGCAGTGCGAATACGGTATAGAGTGAAACACCCTGGGAGACAGGACACGGAACCGAACAGACTCTCGAACGCCTTGGCGAGGTTGTGCGAAATGTAGTACTCGTAGACCTGAAATGTGTGTCGGACAAAGGAAACAAGTCGGTAGACGCAAATGCCTACCTGAATCATCGTCCACCAAGAGCTTTCCTCGTTCTGCAACTTGGTCTCACCACATATACCAATGATGTTGGAGTCATCGATAGAAGAAGCAACGAGCCTATTCAACGATGGAGGTGTGACAACCTACGACACTTGAACATCAACAGCTGATCAAAGGCAGCACAAACGACACTCACAGTATCGGCATCAACGGTAAAGATGTACTCGTAGAACGTGGGGTCAATACCAATGATGTTGCGCATTTGGTGGTAGATCTCCAATTCCAAGGGTGACATCGGCGAATCAAAGTGCACGCGGTTGAGGTACTGCATGAGCAAGATCTGACTGTCACGCTTCCCTCTGTTGCCGGGCTTCGAGCGCTCCGTTGGTTTGCCAACCTTGACGACAACCAGATACCTTGGCAAGGGACGATCAGCCGACAACAGAGTCAAGAGTCAAACTGGACTCACGGGACAACGTGGCCTTCAAACTCGTACAAGCCCGAGTAGACTTTACCATAGTTGAGCTTCTGAGATCCCTGCCCGATGGATTTGAACATGAGAGGCTCCGCACTCCTTGCCGCAGGATCGACGCCAAAGATATCCAACACGATGTCAGGCGTGGGACGGTCGTTGCCACCACCAATGATGTTGCCATCACAAATCATAAAGATCAGCTTCCGTTTATCGTCATAGTCTAGCGCGGCGAGCGAGTCAATGGTGTTGCGCAGAGAGTCTTCGCCTTCGGTATAGCAAGGGACTTGACAGAGCACGAATTTGTCCAAACGCTCTGGGAAACGCTTCGTCCCCAGCTGCAACGCAGCCAAGACTATTATTCGACATGTCAGACTCAAATGATTGCACAGCCGTGCGACCACCACTCACATTTCAGTACCATGGACCCCATGATAATGCTAGAGACCGCCAAAAGCATGTAATTCTGAACCTGGCATTTCGAGGTATACCTGAAGTCCGTCTGACCCCAATAGAAAGCGTTCTTCAAGCAATCCATGCTGGCAGTCCTGTTCGTCGAATCCATGGTATTCAGCACCTTGTTGAGCGCCGACGTAACGTCCGAGCCCGCGTTCTGCTGGAATACGGAAACGAGGTTGGCCGGCAGGAAGTCGTACTTGGCAACGTTGAGCTCTGTAGTGGTCAGAGTATATACGTAGTCGGTCAAGTCATAGATGGCACTGTCGTAAATGCCCCAGATGCTGCGCAAGGGTTGAGCAAAGTAACTCTACGTTGCACGCCAGTGTACCTACCGCTGAATGGTGGTGTCGTTCGCCTGATTGTAGATATCGCTGGGCTCCCAAACCAGTGTGCCCTTGTAAAATTGGCCAATGGCAGGTATGAACGTTTGCGTGTACCAGTTCTCGTTAGCAAGGACCGACTGGGCCGTCATCGCGTTTGGGCCAGACGCATGTGACGCTTGCCCGTAGACAAACTCTGTTGTGTTCTGGATGTCAATCTTCATCGATGGGTCGCTGACAAGACCAGCACAGGCCTGGTAGAGCGGGGGTGGGAAATAATAGGATAGATCTGCGCCTGCCAGAGCCGACAGTGTGGCCGCATTGTTGCTCGGATCTCCAGTGATATCACTGTGATCGCCCTTGACAAAGTTGGTGACGTCGTACACCTTGCCATGAATAGACACCCAGAAATCGCTCGTAGTATCATGCTGCGCGACTTCATCATAATTCCACGCGTAGTTGAAATCGGGGCAGAGCAGTATGCCGAAGGCGATGATGTAAAATAGAACGATGCCGTTGGCAATCAGGATGAGCACAAAGATGGTGACCTTTTCCCGCCATGCTAGTCGAACGTCGGGTCGTTTCATGCGACCGATGAGCGACAACGCAAAGCTGGGTATCAGGCCGGTGATCAACCAGACGATATAGAGCCAATAACGTCGAACCCTGGTGGTGGGGAGGTGTTCTTCAAAATCGGGAGCATTGGTGGCGGTCAATTCTACATCCTTGGGAAGGAGAGGAGGCAACGGATCATACGTTTCCGTTTTCTTGTCCCACGCAGACTCTTCAGGGTATGGGTAGGTGGGAGTAGCAACCTGGCCAGACCCATAGGTGTCGTAGACGCTCGGCGTCCGTGGATGATCTAGATACGGTGTGACCGCACGTTCGTCGAAAAACCTATGTTGTCCTTCCGCAGGTGTTTGGAGGTACTCTGTGGCATCGTCCGGTATGATGCTGTCGTCTTCCTCCGACTCTTCGCGAGTGAGCTTCTTCTGCTCCTTTTCCATGGAACGCAGGACATCCTCCACCATTTTCCAAGCAGAATATGACAACCACATCTTTTGGTGCCCCGACGCGAAGTCGACACCCTCCACCCATCCATTCGATTGAACGCACTGCCGAATGCGCTCCGCATCAGAACCACGCATGGTTGGACGATACCGCTCGCAGAACTCCGCCTGGTCAAACTCCGCCAAGAACTCGACAGACTTCCGAGAGATGATATCTGGGAGGTTTAGGGCATCGATCTGTCCTTTGACAAGCCGCTTGTCAATAGAGTTGGAAAATCCATTATCGTTCGGACGGATGCAATTCAAAGTCCAGAGCCGGGTATTCTGAAGGTTGGACAGGATATCCAATAATGTGTGATTTAATTGTGTGGTGACGGGATAGATCTTGCTAGGGTTCAGACGAGAGTTCTCAGGCGGAGTGGGGGACAAGGGTGACACGCTGCGAAGAGGGCGAGAGGAGACTTGTGCCTGGACAATCGTGTCCTCGTCGCTTTGGTGTTTCTCTGTTGATAGGCTTGGGCCAGACATGAGCTTGGCAACCAATGAATCAGAGGAAGCACGCATGAGGATGACGAAGGAGGGATCGAGGAGATCTGCATCTTTCTCCACAAAACTGGAGATGTCGTATGAACAAGGGCCAGCGTAGTGATTGATGGCGAATGCCCGCCTTTCCTCAGGGGTAGGCGAAACAAATGCCGGGTGAGCAGCGAACCTCGAGGTCAGATCCTGCAGCAGTTCGTCGTCACGTTGAGCATCAGACCGTCCACCCTTGAATGACGTGGCTGCCCTGTCGAGCACGCCGAGAAGACCGCCTGGTTTCTTGGAACCACGCTCAGTGACGGAGGCTCCACGAAGAAGGTCTGCACAAGCTGAGATATCTATCTGTACGACGGCAGGCAGGGAGATGCCATCAGCGGTGATTCGGCTATTGAAACCGGAATTGTCATCAAAGATGCTGCGAAGCACATGTGATTCCACCAGCTCATTACTGAAGTTGAAGCAGAATTCGTTGAAGCCGCTCATATGAGCGGTGATAAGAGGGGAAGCTGCACCAATAACGGGGGCACCGCGAGTCTGAAAACCAGGCTGGTCAAACAACACGATCTGAGTGGCGGAACACGAGGGAGTGAGAGAGAGAGGAGCGAGTTTGTAATTGGCGGTTTCGACGACAAAGGCAAAGAGGATGGCGTAGAGATCTTGGACGAGTTGGTCTCTCTGGGCTGCGCTCTGCTTGGGATTCAACAAGACGGTGAGGAGTTCCCTGCGAACATATGACGTCTTGTTTGTCAATGTATCTGAGAGATCCTCGGGGGAGACTCCGAGCAGCTTCGCGGCCTGGTGAAGGACAGGGACGTTGAGGACGTAGGCTGAGACGTCCTGTGCATCTGCCTCTCCAAACTGGATGTTTCCGAGGAAGAGAATGGCGGCCAAGACTGCGAAGATGGAAGATATATGCTTTGACTTGAAGCCGAGGGACTTGAAAGCATCGCGCAGATCATCCATGGCGATGGCGTCGTCGCTGAATGGACCGGCAGGGAGACGGTAGCAGCCGGAAGAGGCGAGGAGGGCATAATCGGAGGGGCCGTCTAGGCCGAGGAGATCTCTCTCTATGGGGCTTGCGCCTGCGAGGAGCTGGTAAAAGACATGATAGGAGCGCTCGTCATGGGAGAGACGAAGGAGGCGGGACTTGTCGAGACCAAAGGCGAGAACTTTTGCTGCGCTAATGCGACCTCGATCGTTGAAGTGGAGTTCGGTATAGCGTGTGTGACGCGAGGCGTTAGGGTTCGTGGGAGTCTTTGCGTTGGCAAAAGAGTCGAGGAGGAGGGAAAATGCTTTGATCTGCTCGACGATCCTTACCTCTCGCTTGGAGTGGGCTGAGAGGCGAAGGATCTGATCTACGAGTAATCGGGTGCTAGCGGTCTTTCCTGAACCCGAGACACCGCTAGTGGAAGCGGAGTGAAAAAAAGTGCGGGGAGAGGGAGATGACGCGGGGCATACCGGGCAATGATGGCCTGAGATTCCAGTCTCCTTCGCATGAGAAGGTAAATCTTTGCAGCCTGTTCATACAGGTGGGGTTGGGGAGGACGACGGGAGTCAGCCAAGCCGAGCCCGGTGTCCTTGTAGCAACGTTCTTCGTATTCCTTTGCGCTTGCATCGTTGACGTTGGCGAGTGTTTTGCAGGGATTTACGACCACGAGTGCGGTTGAACCTATTCTAGTGTAGGGAAGGTCAGCACGGAAGCGAGCGGCGAGGACGGCGAGAATGGCGTCGTCTGTGGGATGTGAATGGTGGGTGGCGAGGAGGTCGGCGAGGTCACCCGAGGACGTCGCCTGTGGTGAGGCCATCGTGGTGATGGAGGTGGAAGGGAAAGAAGGAGGAGGTGCGCTCCCAAGCGGGGAAGAGACGGGGCACACGCGGAGATTCTTTGCCGACTAGGTGAGAGAATGGAGCAGATCTTCTGTGACACTGACGAGTCTGACCCACTCTTACTTCCGTCTCAGTATATACGCTCAGAGTAAGTACTTACTCTCCTCCAATCCTACTGACCACGCGCTTGGCACGCCATCCTGTGCTAGATTTCATATTCACCTTCTCATATAAGTTGGCTTGCCCATAGCCCCTCTTGCTTGCAACCGCAAGCCGCTATATGTCGACCATCGCAACCCTCTAGTCCCCATCGCAAGTCATGTCTAGCACAGTCGCTCTCACATTGGAATTTTCGCGTGCGTTCAAACCCTTCTCGCCCGCTCGCTCGCTCACCATCATTCCCGCAGATATTCAAGCTACCGAGATATCCAGATATCAGGAGCTCTACGTACGCGTAACCCTCGACGGGAACGTACAAGAGTCCCCGGAAAGCACCTTGGACGCAGGCGTTCATACATGGCGCGAACCGTTCTCCTTGTATGTCCATCCGATTCGCTCGCTACTACCACATCCGTCGGAGGCTCATTCACCTTGATCAGTGCCGCGAGCTCCGTTTCGCTGTGCGAAATACATATCTTGGCCAAGAAAAGAAAGTTCTTTTGCTGTGCTGGCCGATACAAGTCTATCCGTACCACTCGTCTGCAGAGCATTGGCCATCTACTTGACATGCGAAGCAGCAATCGAGGCAGGTTTCATTTCTGCTATTTATGACAGTCCTAACCTTTTACGTCACATTAGCCATTCGGCTTCCATTGTACGATTCCACCAAATCGGACCCAAATGCCCCTGCAATGGGATCCGTCCACTTCTTGATCGCTGACACCTCCCTCGCGAGCGATACTCTCATTCGTGAGAGCCTCTCATTCAAACAAGAATCCTCTGCGTCATCATTGCCCTCTCTTTACCCCGAGGCCGTCCCGGAAAAGCTATCCTGCGTGGATTCCGAGTCAGAAGCACCGATGTCACCGCCTCCGCGTCCAAACGCACCCTCCCCTCCTGCATCACCCTCCGTCTCCCCCGTCTTCTGTCCGCCTAATGTCACTCCGCTACTGCCACCTCACGCCCCTGCCCGGCTCTATCTCCAAATGTCCACTCAATTACCTCACTCTCCCTCCGCTTTTTCTCCCCAAAAATCTGGGGTTGATCGATTCCCCGCTGAGATGGGCACACATGCGGCGGATGCTACCTTGCATGCCCCAGGTATTCTTTCTGACGACACCATCACGGCAGCATCTTCCCTTATTGACCTGTCTCGACTCCCGCCTCGAGGTTCCGCGGAACTCGGTAGCTTCACCCCTCTCATTTGCGAGCCTCCTGAGGATATCACTTTCGGGTCAGACTACCTTCCGCCGGACACAGCAGATCTCTCCACTCCTTCCGGAGGCTTTGATCATGGCATTATCCCACAAATCAGCATCACTCTCGCCAAGTCATCCCGCGGAAACTCCCCATTGGCCCCTCCCTCATGTGATTCAGACACTACCATCAAACGGCCCAGCGTCTTTGTTGACACGGGGTCGGCTACTCAACCCACCGCCATCATGTCGGCCCGCTCATTATTCCCGGGCGCTGATGAACTATCTCCTTTTTCGCGATCGACATTGTCAAGTCCCCAGCCAATCACGTCCACAACCAACACCAGCACCTCCGGTCTTTCACCTTTCTCACGCACATCCATCGTGGAGTCCCCCAGCACGGCCGCAACCACCCCTGCACTCTCAGCGGTTTCAGAGGGCCACAGGGATTCTTTGTCATCCGCGTCTGGATCTAATCTCAGACAAAGAAAAGAACGCCCAACGATCGACACGAGTTGTGTTGGTCCAAGGGGTCAAGTCAAAAAGTACAGGAACGGCTCGGTACCACCAGTTCACGTGCCAGTCAAACTGCGCAATGCTTCCCTCGACCTTCCCAGGCCTCACGAGTATGAGAAATTCGAGCCTAACCCATCCATGTATTCCATCGCCCCTTCTGTCTCCCCGCGGCGCGTCAAGAGAAGCGGTGACTTGCGATGCCCGTCCTCGCAGCGGCCTGCAAGCAGACAGGGGATATCACAGAGCACTCGTGCCCCAAGCATCCGTAGGGAGACGCTCGAGTTCGACGAGGCTCAGATATGTCTCGACACCGCCAACCTGGGCGACCAAGAGGTCGCAACCTTCCTCAAAGAAGTCGACGCAGCGCTGTCAGCGATCGTCAACGGGTCTCCTGCGGTAGCTGCGGATAGCCATGCCTTTTTGGCGGTGCCGGGCTGCACGAGTAGGTTGGTCAGTCGACACCAGAGTCGCAGACCTTCCTCTCAGCAGCTCAGGGCTGATTTATCGGCCACCGTACGGAGCCACGAGAAGGAGAGTGCGGCGCGAACTGGCTTCAGCCTCGTTGCTACCTCGCACCTGACACCTCATGCCGACGTCATCCCCTCGCGAATCGCACTGCCCGTGCACGCAGACACAATCCCACGAGTGTTTTTGTCGTCGCAACTCGACACGACGACGGTTGCAGGTTCGATTCCCGGCAGTCAACGCGTGTCGCCACAGCCCTCGCCTCGGCAGGAGCTTGTAGAATGGATCTCTCCGTCATCATTCGACACGGAGGAGAGAGCACATGCAACTCGGTCGCCCGGACTCTTTCGACGGGAATGAAAGTCATCCATTCAGAGGCCGTTTTGCGCCTCAGTGAGGGCTTGAGGACCTCGAGTTAGGGTGTTTTCCCTTGGCGAAGGCTGCAGGTCGTATTACCGTGAGCCCATTTGCAAGCGACGACGTCAGCTCCCCCTTCCCAAGGTCCGCTTGTCATGCACCTCACCCACCTGTGACGAGCAAAAAAAATAACAAATGGTTCCTCGTTACTTATTGTCCCGCGCCTTCCCGTTGCCTCGAGTGTCACGGTCGAATGGAACCTTTTGTTAATATAAAAATAATAACGTTAGCCTGGCGCTAAACTTATCTATCTATCGTACATATTTCCCAACTATTCTCTTACTTACCTGTAACAACAACAACAGAGTCGGCCCACCCACGGTGGGGCGCCCAATGTACATAAAGTAACATCAATAGTAATATACACATTAACGCACCATGTGTTCATATATCAGAGGGCGTCAGCGTGCTCGAGAGCGGTAGATGAACGTTTACTACTACCGTCACCGGGCATGTGGGGCCTGAATGCACTGATGGCAGGGCGTAAAGTTGAATCTCGACGACGATCCTTCTTGAAGGCATCAGTGGTGAACATCGATCCTCTCGTCTTCGCCGGCGTCTGAACGGGTCTATATAATACAATGGCGATAAGTCATATCAAATCTAGGAGTCGACGCCCCTCATTCATGTCCGACGGAACATGGACGAACTCGGGGTGCCGCTTCGCGACCTCGACTTACCAACTCGACTCTTGACGTAACAAACAGGGACTTGCTCCACTGCTGTCACAACAACACACCACTCCTGCTATCAAACTCAAAAATGATGCTTACAAGTTACTATAGATATCGATTGATACGCTTCAAATAAAGTATTATGCTTGGACCCCGAGGGCTACGGCTCCTCGCACGGACATCGGAACGGTGACAATGACGAAATGGAAACTTGGACCTCAAGGCTTCACATTGAAATCGGTGCACCGCTGAGCGCCGAGTTCCCGACTTCTTGTTCAATGAATACAAATATTGATCGATCGGCGACTATGTAAAGTCGAGGCAGAATTTCATTTCGAAACCACCATCCATGGGGGGCCGTTTCAAGCAGGAAACTCTGCCGGGCCGCACTCGGGGCAACGTCGGACCCCACTGCCGACGCTTACCGTCTTTCACAACCACAACCAATTCTAAGCTCCTATGTAAACAAAAAATGCCCACCTTAATACAGAAGCAACTCCGAGTGTGGGCCACACAGACACCCTCAAGCTGCTGCTTTCTCTTTTTCCTCCGGCGAATCCGATCCACGCATTCGCAAGCTCCGAGTCCGAGAGAACGAACGTCATCAACCTCCCGTTGTTGATTGCCCAGCCTGCGTGGTGCACGGACGCCTCTGGGCCAATCGGCACTCGAAACCCCACGGACCGTCGAGTTCATGTTGGCGATGATGGTGATGCTTTCCGCTCATTGACTCTCTCCACTAGTGTTTGTTGTTCATCTCACACTCATTTCCCTACCCCCGTGTTCATGAAATGCGCATGCCGCGCGGCGCGATCAGGGCATAGTGCTAGTATGTATTGACCGGGGATTCAATGATTGTGCACACCCTCAATGTGCTGCGGCCGTGGCCTTTTACGACATCGGGCACTCGGAAAGACAACAGAAAGTGGTCTAGAAAACAAGAAGAACGAAGACGAAGACGAAGGCGGGAGAAGAGACAAGAGACAAATATGAGGGCGAAAAAGGATTAGCAAGGTCCGCCGCGCGTCCGCCGCCGGAGCCTCCCATCGTTCGTCCTTACGCCGAGCGCGCGCATGCGTTCATTTCGCAACGTTGACAAGCGCAGTGACTCAGCGTTCCTCCGGCACGCGCGTGACGTGTGGCGCTCCCCATCATAATACTCTTACAAAAAGAGTGGCCGACCCTAAGTCGTTGGAATGGAACCCAGATTATTAGGTCCCGAGCTCGTCGTCGTGCGCATCTCAGCTCCCTCCCCCCATTACCCTTGATTCATACTTATTCCCTCCTTCTATCTGCACCTCTGCTCACGCGAGAGCATGTCAGGCCGCAAGCGCCACGGTGTTAGGCAGGAAACCGTTCGTACAGCCCCTCGTCCCTTTGCTTCCTTCCTTCAATTCGAACGTGCTCATTCATCTTCCTCTACAGTATCCCGCGGGAAGCTCCCCAAAGAACATCGTCGTCTTCGGTGAGAGCGGTATAGGGAAAAGCTCTCTCATTAATCAAATCGCTGGTCGATCAATCGCCGCTACTTCCAGTAGTGCCAAGGGGTGCACGTTCGAACACCAAAAGTATGAATTCAGTGTCGATGACACCCCGTATGCAATCTGGGATACGTCAGGTCTTGATGAAGGCACGTACGGAACTGTTCCTGCGGAGATTGCAGAGGAGAACCTCAAGAATCTCCTGCGCGATCTCACCAGGGCCAACGGTATCCACCTGCTGGTCTATTGCATCAGAGGCACTCGTCTTCGTCAGACCTTGCTCAGCAATTATAACCTCTTTTACTCCGCGATCTGTCGAAAGAAGATTCCCATCGTGGCCGTCGTGACTGGGCTGGAGAATTATGAAGAAGAGATGGAAGATTGGTGGACTGCGAACCAGTCAGAGTTTGTGAAGCTCAAGATGCACTTTGATGGTCACGCCTGCGTCACCACGCTCAATGCGGACAAGGTGAATTCGCCCGTGCTCAAACAACGTTGTCACGAGTCCAGAACGGCCATCTTGAACGTCATCACGAGCGCATGTGCTCGTGACCGTTGGGGAACCGATAGTGACGGCTGGGTCTCGGCCGCCCTCGCGGACGTACGCGCCATGTTTCGGACGTCGAGGCGAAAGAGCCTCTCTCCGCTGACACCCATCGTCGCAATGTATGATGATTTCCCGGAACGTCCGCTCCGATTCGGTTCCCAGGACCAGTCGCCGCCGCCGCCGCCATTTGAAGGCGGTCAACTCATGGACGTCGGGGGGAGCGTGCTCCTTGCATATCGCATCCGCGACAGCCAGCTGAGCGCCGGCACACGGTTCAAGAAGCAGGTCGCCCCGCGTGGGGCAGATATGCTCATTTTCTGCACCTCTTTCCAAGCAGTAAACACGGGCGCGGTTCGAGGGCGCGCTGAGGAATTCTACCAGTCCTATGGCGGGGACACCCGGCCGCTCTTGGTCGTCGTCAGAGACGCGCCGTCGGACGAGGCGGCGTCCCAGGGGTGGTGGAACGCGTTCGGCGACAATGGGGAAAAGGACAACAACAGCTACCGAAACATGCACCGTCGTGCCCAGCATTCACGAGCTCAGCAGCAACCAGACGTTGGGAGAATGCAGGCGATCGTGCGTGCACTGCCACTGTTTGAGAACGCGAACGCGAGGGAGGTGGTCAGGCTCCGACGCGTGATACAGACTCGGGCGCTGCAACCGCTGGAGGACGCGCCCTCCGGGTGCTTTGGGTGGCTCACGGGCGGGCGACGGCCGCCGATGCGTCCTGCAGGTGCGGCCTTCGAGCCGGATTCTCTGGCAAAGGCTCACGTGTGGTCACCACGGAGTCACGATACGCGTTGACCTTGCCATCGGCACTTGTTATCGTCATACATACATATATTTTAGAGGGTTTTCCTTTCCTGTCCTTTCCTTCTTTCGGACGGATTCGCATCTCTTTCAGATGAAGGTTAGTATGTTTTCGTCTACTTTCTTTTACTTTGACATTTCGTTCCGTCCGCGCGTTGCTTTTCTTTCTTGATTCATTCGTAAGTAACTGCGGGGACTTTTCAGTTGTCGTGTCGTGTACATGGACTGTATTACTTATCACTTATCACCGTGTTTATATAGTTATGTATTACTGCCGAGTCGATGTACACGTTGAACGATGTCTACATCCCCTCCGAATTTATGTCACATATGTTTTATGTAAAATGTTACATTGCATGCCAACGTACTAGCGCAATTGACGCCAGCCTGACGCCAGGTCGCCGATCAGTTGATAGGTGGCACTCGCGCAACCCGACGTCTCTATCGACCCGCACTACGACGCATGCATGGAGACCGTATCGCCCGGCGTCGGCTCACAGTAGTACGCCGAGATCGCGATTCTCGAGTCAAAGAACACAACGAACAAAGTTAAGAACCGAACGTAAAAATAATACAAGCTAAAAAAAACGCCCCCCCTGCGTCCCGCCTACGCGTGTTTTCCACGCTTCCATCAATCCTTTCAACATCAATTCCAATTCTGAATCTTGGCAAGTGGGCATTCATCTGAACTTGGCACGCTCCCCCCCGGAGCCGAACGCCTTCAGTTTCGTATGCGCGGCCGGCCCTTGGTTCCTTGGTTCTTCAAGGTTTGATCATCGACCCTTGGCAACCAGATGGCGGCCCCGTCGCAGAGACCGAGCCTGCCAGCCAGCTCAGCCATCGCCATCACGATCAGTTGGCCATCTTACCCGCCCGCCCTGGGCCTGATCGCGGGGCTCGGTAGGGACTGGTGGGGACGCCAATACGGTCAAGTATACGGATGCCGATGTCGATCGGAATAAACGCATCGGGTATGCCAGGCCTTCCGCGTCCGGCATCCAATCCTTTGACGTGTTTAGCGCTCCTCGTTGAAAACACGCGGCGCGCACGGTTGGCTGCGCCCGTCGATGCGCCGCATGGCAGAGAATGGAACGAAATCCAAAACAGAAAAAATGAAAAAGAAGAAAAATGGGGAAAAGAAAAAAAAGAAAATCAGCGACGCCATGCAGACATCGCGTTTTTCCGGCCGATGCAATGGACACCTGCGAATGTCGTCGTTACCCTGAGCACCGCGAGAAAAGGGGGAAGAGAAAGAACAAGAAGAAATTTTTACGTCCGTAGTCCGTTCGTTATGGTCCCGCAGCACCAAACGCACACCGAGATCGCCGTTTGTCTGTCAACTTTGCCTCGACTTGCTTTACGAGGGCGCAACGCATGGTCGGACCCAACCCCCTCCGCCCTGTCGGAAGTTTGGTATGCCGGTAGTGACGACACAGGGATGACATGGACGGCCAGCGTTCCAAACGCACACGTTCGACGAACATGCCGCACGAGAAAGTGTGCACTCTGCACGAGCCAGAAGACAGGAGTCGTTTCTGCTTCTCTCTTGTTTCCTTTTGGCGATACAGCCCCAGGCTTTCGAAACGGAGACCCTGTCTTAATGAATTAACTCACCCACTACTCCACGGACCTCCAGTCCTTCCAGGTACCGCTTAGCTCCACAAACCTTTGTATTATACCTGATACGGCCGCCAGAAAACAATTCAATTCATCCACACTGCGCCGCCTCCATCAACTCCGATGGTAATTTGCAAATAGACAGTTGGGGCGACCTGGACGAGGGAAACGCCACGGAGACAGTGCCTGTGCAAAAGGGAAAGAACATGAACGCCACCACGCCCACCAAGCCATTGATCGGAACGCAGATGTGCGATCGGTTTTGTGTGTGAGAGTATGTGGCTTGGTGGGGAGAGCCCATTCAAAAGAAAGAACGACATCAGCCCATGAGGCAAGTCATACCGCATCAAGCGCGTGAATGCACAAGAATTGCTTCGGGTTCGTGTACCATGCTTGATGTGACCTTTCATGACTCATAATTCCGTTAGGCAAGGTAAGTAAGACCTAATAGTGGGTGAGCGTAAATACGTACAAGCGTCAAAACCACCCAGAGCTAGATTTAGAAAGGCTATTGCATGCTTAACGCCAGGGTCCCTGGGTCACCTGAGAGGGGCGTAAGTACTAGAACTCGGATATATATATTCACGCTCCGAAAGCCGCACAAGGTGAATGTTTGACCCTCCGCGCAGCCGTGCCATCACACTGAGAGAAGATCACGAAACGAAACGAAAACGATGAATGGTTACTAAATAGGGCACTCACCACGCCCCCGTATGTCACTCCCATGACCACAAGATCGAAATGCACTAAATCGGTGCGTGATGTGAACGGACGAGTGGGCGAGCTTACGCGCTAGTGGCAAGTCAGCATCTGAACAGAGAGAAGCCTTGCTTTGAAACGGTCCGTACGTTATAATAGGGAGCTGAGTGACTTGAACCGCGCGGATCACCTCGCAAGAGCCACTGTCACACGACCTGGGGTAATAGAGAGTGCCTCCCCATGGGAGGAACTGCGGAGACCAGGGTCGATGCCATAAAAACTAATTGAGATCTGTGGGTCGGCTCGAGCCTCGCGGGGCGGATCATGTGAAGGAAAGGGTAACGCGTATACTATATGACGTTCGGGGGTGTGTGCGTGGACATGTATTGAGGGCCAGGGTCCATGAACGGAGAAAAGGCGACCGATGGACGCGGGACGCGGGACTCACCCAAGGGAAACACGAAGATTCTCATGTTAAGTTCGGAGGGGAAATGAGAGCGACCCACGACGAGAGCCTGGAAAGGAGTTCATGTGAAAACGACCCCCTCTGAAAGGAACGCAACTCTGTGAAAACCTGATGGGAGTCAGTTTTGTTTTGCCAGTGTTTGCCAAGATGGCGTGCTTTGCGCACTTGATCATAGTTTACCGGGGTCAGTAGCTTCGAAGAGTGCTAACCAAAGGAAGCTGTTTAATCCTGTTTGTACAAGTCACCCTCGGACAATAAAAAATGCTAAGTGATCGCCTTCAAGAAGCTACTCCCAAGTTCTAGCTCGGATCACGGCCTGTGTACGGCGAGTCTCAGGGCCATCCTCGGACCTGCTCTCAGTTCTAGTCTCTCCAAAGGCGATGTCCTTGGGCGATGTGGCCATCGCACGCAACGATCAGTGGTCTGTACCAGTGCCAGAATTTTCCATCCTCGCCCAGCTGGTAGCCGATGCCAGGGCCGAGTCTCGATTTCAGGGTCACCCATGCTCTCAGAGAGTGTGTCCGAATCTGACTGTCGGACTGTCCGTCTGTCCGTGTCCCGTCACTCCCAGGTTCTACGTAATTCATCCATATATGTCCAGCGTCCACGGTCAGTGCGACATGAAATTCTTGGGTTGGCCCACGTGCTGGCCGTTACATCTGACACCCCACGAGGATGTCCTTACTCCTGCCACTGGCAGCCTCGAGTCCCTCCCAGATCAAATCAAAAATAGTGGCGTCCTCGACCACCGAAGGATCCGGATTTCCCATCCCTGAGTTTTTCTTCTGAATTTTGACAACGCCATATTGTAGAGTTCAAGCCCATCCATCGAAAGCGGTCCAGCATCACGCAACCAAGTCCCCGGTGATCGGTCAGAGGCACAGAACCCGCGACCCACATGCTATGAACGAAATACCAAAAGAGTCTAGGTGCATTCTCGGGACGTCGGGCCACGTTGGCGTAGACAAAGTTCATCTCGTCACTTTCCTTTCTTTTTTTCCTTAACGGGCCCTTCGGAACGGTCATTGGCTAGCATGTAACGCCATGGATCAGCCACGCATGCGTTCCAGTCAGCATAATTGACAGAAAGCTGACTGACTGATGCGGCGCAGCTCGAACTTGACTTGGCAGGTGATCCAATTTTCGCCGGTGTTTGAGGATGTGTATATGCGAAGGACTGATACAGCCTCATTTTCCACGCTCGCATCAAGATAAATCTAACTCCATCGATACCACAGACGACTGAATTATTATCATGATACAACAGAATCCGCTGGTACACAAACCTACACACATTTCCACCCGAGCCCAGGTGGTCCCTGAAAAAAACAAACGAGTGACAGGAGAGAGGCACACCGAAACGACAGACGTCCCTCCGCTCGCTCGAGATATTACCGAAACATAGTCTGGGTCCAGTCCATATCTAATGTAGAATGCAGTGTCCATCGAGACATGAGCCATTTTTCATGTACGCCGATGCTGGTTGACAGGTGATGCCGGAAACGTCGCGACCGGGTCCGCTCACGGCGGGACACGGTACCACCCAGGCTGACTGACCTCTGCGGACACATCGCCAGCTGGCATGGGAATGTCTTTCCCGCGACTGAAGGTTTGGATGCTGAATCCCGCCTGCCACTTTTGCGTGCTACTCGAGGGACGTTAAAATATCCACCATTTCCCACTGCCCAGGCCGAGGCCAGATAATCGGCCTCTTCCTCCAACAGTGAAACCGGTGATCGGTCGCCGTCCACTTCGTCGGTCTTCCTCCTCGGGAGGCGCGCCGAGTCCAGCAACCGATGCAAAAGACACGTAGCCGGGCAGTTGCCTAAGAGCATGAGAGGCTGCCTCGGGGTCAAAGGAGGACGGGGACATGGAAGAACGGGGATCCGGGGAACACGCTGACATATGTGCGTGTGTCTCAACCATGGGAGGGTTGGCAACAAAAGTCACGACCGCGGGACCAGCACGTTTTGAGGGTGAGGTGGAGTACACGGGTGGCGATGGTGGTAACGGCGGATACATCCAGGGAGAGTCTGGGTGTTGGCGCCTCAGTTGTTCCTTGTCTCGCTGCGTGGGAGTATGAGAAGGGGACCTTTGACCTCGTGGGGCCCGAGGAATTCGCGGGGATTGTGTAGAGGCACGTGGAGAAGCAGACGTTCGACTAGGGGACGTTGGTTGAGCGCGTGCGACGGAGATGGGCTGCGTATATCTGTGTGCCTCAGAGGATAAGTGCTTTGGACGGGAGGTAGGAGGGACAGATGGGTCTGGGTCAGGAATAGTCAGGTGGGTCTGGTGCGAGTGGTACGATTCATGCGAATGAGTGCGTGAATTGGAGAGGGATCCTATGGAAGATGCGAGGGAGCCGGTGGGTGACTGGACATGCGTCAGCGGCTGTCGTGAAGAGAGGAATGAGACCCAAATACTGTAATGCGGGGACTCACATCGACAAGGTCCCTGTCTTTGTCGATCCGCATGCTGTGCATGACGGAGTCGAGGCGATTGCGTAGGACGGCCTCGTGGGGGGCAGAGTCATGGTGATGCGAGAGTTCGACCTGCTTTTCCAGAGTATATGCGGGGCGCGGGGAGGATTTAGGATTTGATTGGGCAGAGCGAGAGGAGCCAGAGTAGGAGGACGAGCGGAGAAGGCGAGAATACGAGGCGTGCTCGTTCCGGTCTGGGATATAATAAGAGCTGGCAGGCTGGCTATGGCCGAGTGCGGACGCAGCACTGTTCCGGCGGGAGGAGCAGCGAGACAGGATGGCAGACTGGAAGAAGTCGTCGTCGTCGTTGTCGTCGTCATCGCCACAGTCGCTCGAGGAAGAGCGGGGGCGGGAGGAGTGTGCGCCATGTGTGCGGCGTGTCTCGTCCCTGCGGAGAGTGTCCCAGAGGAGGCGTTCTGAACGGGATGAGGGACGGGGAATGGATGGAGGGGAGGATATCATTGATTGAGGGAGGAGGAGGAGGAGGAAGGAAGGAAGGGACGAGGGAGGGGGGGGGTATGTATACGGATGTGACAGGGGAGCCTTGAGGACGTGATCGTGTGAATGGCCTCACGAAAGACACGAGGTATTACATGTTCGTTATGATACTTGGTCTGACTCGCAATATCCTCCGCGCTTTCTCTTGTTCTAGTCTAGACCCAACCCCTCATAGGACCACTCCATCCTGATCTCCTTTGTGTCTCGGGACCTCGGGAAGCGGACCATCCGTGGTCTTGGAATGATCAATTCCCCACATATTGCCCCAGAAATGCCACCATATACGCGAGCAGAAGCAGAATGCCCATCCACCTTGCGGACCCGTGACGATAAACACAACCACCACACGTGCTCAGCCGCCGCTAAACACCGCATTTCCATCCCTCGAGTCTCGTTTGCACGTTAGGTCATCGCGGCATGGCATGGAACATGATGATGTGACGTTACGAACATCCCTACGTCTTCGCAGCTGCCGATCATATAAATATATACCATCCCGCTCAATCAACGCCGTCTCGGGCTAGACGACTCCTTTGTGACCTCTTTCAGCGACGTTCCATTCGTCGCACGGCCCTCGCAAAGTCGACCCTGGGAGCAATTGTGGACATGTACCACTTCCGGTCTGTTGTCACTGTTTCCAACACCCCAATTATCGGCGCAGCCCTTATGGGTTGCTATAATAATCAGAAGAACCTTCGAATTCTATCTTTGCTCCCTACGCAACTTTCCCATAAAACCTGTGCGCCGCCATCATCCGTTCGTGTTCCGTTCAAACCTTGTAGCAATTGATACCTTCCGTAAATTATCTCCATCCTCTCGTTCTCCGCCGACTTGGTGGTATTACATGATTACATAAAGTATTCCTCCAACCACTAGTCTTATCTGCGATCGATGGCGAATCCTGCATGCGAGAAAATCGGTGAGGTTGCTTTGGACCACATGCATCTGCATCAACCGTGTCGGGCCATCGATTCAAGTCATCCTCGCGATCGCGCGCGACCGAGCTGGGCCCCTGGTATCCATCCAATCTTCGACATCCCATTAAAAAGCACGACCGTACTAGTCCACTCTTCCGGGTATCATCTTCCTTTTCTGCATTGACAAGCCACTTGACATGACTCTCGTCGCTCAGAAAGTGCATCGTTCCTTGCCATTACACACGCTCCGTGTCTGGCAGACCGCGATTGTATTGAGAATCGCGACGGCACCCCCTCCGGTGGAGCCACCTCCCATCCGATCGAAAAGTCTGCTCCACGCAGTGATTCCCATGACGAAATGTCGTACCACTGTTCCAGCACCAATAGCAAATATCGCCATAGGACCAACCGGCGTGATCAACCGAGTTACATGCCACTGCTCCATAACCAGAAATGGGGTTTTCAATTCAAGGGCGAGGGGAAGAATTGACAGAAGACGGGGGATCGCGGTCACCGGCCTCTGTGCGTTTCTCTTGTAGTAGGACACACGCCCCGTTCAGTACATGGCGCCACCGGCTGTCCATAGAAGTCCAGAGGGTCTCCTACTCACTGGCACCCCTCTTCCCATTCCCATTCCCATTCCGTCCATTCCGTTCAAGCGGAAACCGGTCCCCGGAGCGGAGCTGGACGGATTCGTCAACACCATCGCGGAACTCCTATGCGATTCTGATCCGGGGCACGCCAGAGCTAGTACAGCGCACGAGCAGTATCGATATAGTAGACCGCCACGCCGCCACCGGGCATCATAATCATCCATCGCGGGCTCTCGGTGGCAACCCGGCGCATGCCCAGTGATTTCGCCATGTGGTCCATGATTTGGAGCCTCAAGTTTCAGATTAGTACGGTACGACATCGCCCGTCTTATGAAACATATCCGAGTCAAATGACGGAATTACGTCTGGAAAGTTCCACACTGCAGTGAATTCTCGGTAAAAGATCACACCGCTGTATAGGCCAAGCTTGCGTTGACTCTGTGCATGGAATTCGGCCCGATAGTTCAGGGTAGGTGCGGTCGTAGATATCTCGGAGCGCCGCCGCTTTCTCTTAGATCATCACCCAGGCAAGAGGCTCCGAACTTTCGTGCGGGCATCGCTGTGATCCGCGAACAGGTGCCAGCGTGGTCGATAAGGGGCGATATGAGGTGGAGTTGGCAGGATAAGAGGTCTTTACTCCACATTCACACATAAACTGCGCACCCAAGGACGCCTGATTGCCCATCTGATTCCCCTGGCTGGCTGGCTGCTCTATCGCATCCGCGTATCGGTTGACGCGGTCTACGATGGTCGGCTCACGTTGGTTGAACGTCGCATATCCGAGTCAGCACTGTGGTTCGCGGACTCCCGAGATATCTCCACTGACCTGCGCCGAGCTCTGACATCTTGTCCCATCAACCCGTGGAGCGAGCTTGGAGGGCCAAGCCTCCCAAGATCAAGAAGCATAATACAGCAATCTCGCGCACATAAATTGCGCACTAAACGTCATTGACAGGGCGTAGAAGCGCTGGAAGGCTACCAAGAAGACTCCCTCTAAATACCCGAATTTCAATTACGATGACGATATTCCAATGGTGGCCTGTAGAGATTCGGAACGAAGCCTACTTGAGGTGGAGTCTTGTGTGACGAACGACCCCGGAAAGGTGCTTGGGTCTGGCAAGGCCAGGCAGGCGTCGTCGTCGTCCTGCTCATTGACCACCGATGAGTAGCGCGGTCAACTGACTGGACGACGGAGAGTGTGTGGGTACTACGACGAGAGATAACGATGATATCGATATCGACAAAGCGATGATCGATGATTATATCTCGTCATGACCGCCATCTTCCGATCTCTCTCGCGCTCGTTTGCTTTATTGTTATCTTTCCGTCTTTCTCTCTCCAAGGCTAACGGGTGGATGGTTCTGGGAGTTCCTGATGGTTTGTCGGCAACTACCGTCGATAAATAAATACATCGAGGCGCGCCCATAAGATGACTGAGCTGGATTTTGCCGTTCCGCGCGCTATGGCGTGGCATGTATGTACTTATGGGCGCACTGTAACAGACTGATTTTACATATGTGGTAGCCCGCTTTTGATTTTGCGCATCCCTCGACTCGGATAAGCTCCATGGGCAAGGGGTCTCGACCGGTCGATTGTCCAATTACAAAAATGAAGCGTACCTCAATGTTATGACGGTCTGGAATGTCAGGCGATGGCCCGGATCAGCTGAGACAGCCTCCGAGTTTCGAGAACAAATATCAAAGTGATTCAAATATCAAAGTGATTGGGACAGCCGCCACCTAGGTACGGCGGCTTTGATTCGAAGCCCTGTCTCGTCTCGGGACGTCACGCCCTCGAGGTAAGTAATACATACTTGTACTGTTCCCGAGGCCGAGCACTGCTTGCTGTGTTTGAGCCTGGACTAGGCGATCGGCTCGCAATGAAATGGACTGCAGCTCGTTCCATTGTCTTTTCTATGTGGCATTCGAAGCAATGCAATCTGGTCATGCGACTCAGATCTTGGTCACCGACAATAATGGAGCCTATATATGAGTTTGCGAATTGGTATTTGAGCTATCTGAGCTATTTGAGCCATGAACGCAGAGTGTTATTCTCATTCGAGGGTACGTTTCGTTCCATATCATAAGGACGTGTTGACGTAGCAAGCGCTCTGATCTATCCCCCAAAAATTCAAATGAATATATCTGCAGTACTGTGTCATGGGTACATACTGGCATAATCACATGCACTGCAGTACGTCAAGGTGTCGAACCGTGACATGCACAGACAGACCCAATGATCAAATAACTATAGTAAAACCGTGCTGGGACGCAGGGCCATGTCGTCGCTGAAAGTTTGATTCGGATCTTTGGCCGAAGTCATAAGTCGGCCTCAGTTCCTTTTCCATCGCGATCATCAGGCGACGACTCGCCGAGAGCGTGTTTTCGCGATACCCGTGGAGCGGTAGGCACTCTCCAAGTCGACGCTGCGCCAAGCATGATCTTCACGAAGCGCCACGCCAGCTTCCTATCACGCGTAGTACGTCGGAAAGCTGACTTTACTGCCCTGTGACGACGACGCGTCCTCACTCGTTGCATCGCTTCGAAGCGAGAACGTGATTTCGCCAATCTCGGGCCTTTCCTCGAACAAGTCTGCAAACTGCCGGCCATCGTACAACGACAGCGCGCAATCTGCCGGGGAGGGATGGTGTCAGATATGCGCATATGTGCAGCATGGTGTGCTGCTGGGACGGATGACACTCACAGTCGCCCGTTCGCACTTGGTCGATGGTCATTGGCTTGGTTCGACGAATGCATTTGTACCACAGTAAGAACCGCCTCTCGACCTCGACCTCGAAGACGTCGTCGTCGGCAAAGCATGGCCTGTGGATGCAAGAGTCAGTTCAACCGTGTCAATACTGCGTCCGCGTGGACGAGAGGCCGAGGCGACGCCCTCGGGAGTCGGGACCCGCAAGAACCGAAAGTACGAAACGAAACACTCACTGTGGAAACCGTGTGTCCTGGTCGTCATTGTTCCAGGGCCAGCCGACGCTAGAAAAATCGGTCGTGCCCGCGCGCTTGGATGGGTCGCCCGGGACTTTGATTGGCGCCGAGACGAAGTCGCGTGTTTGGTGCGGTAGTCGTACGCGAAGGCGCATCCTCGGACGGACCAATTTCATCCATCTCTTCGCTGGTAGCTCATACGCGGTGAAATCTGTGTTCGAAAGCGTCAGTGTCGCGTCATTCGGTTGTTTGAGATGGAAAACAAAAAGAACAAAAAAAGGAACGTTAGAGCTACGCGACCTTGACGCACCTACGAGCGACAAATTGCTTGACATTGTGTACTTGTATTTATTGCGCCTCGGGGAAAGGTGAATTATTATAATACAAAGAGTTAGTTTGAGAGAGACAAGCTTGGGCCTGGTAATGACAAGAGGGAAAAAGGAAGAACAAAAAGAGACAGAAAAGAAAAAGACCGTAATTGGGCTACGATACGAATGAGTTACTAAGCGTTGTAGGCGCGCTCATTTATATTTCTCAAGTTGTCCGGCTCCGGCTGCACAATTATGGCGGGACGTAGGCCTCGTGCCAGCTGGTCGTCAGTCAAAGGCATTGCATGTTCGCAAGCAGTCGGCGGTTGGCGCGTTCACACTGTCCACTGCCAGTGCTCGTTCTCACGCTGGATAAAAAGAACCGATCGATGGGTATGTACGCCCCATTGTTTCTACCGACACGCTGCTAAGGCTGTTCCGATTGCTGTATATCTGAATCGCCATCCACAACTTCTAAGAGTTCCTGCTTGCAGCGAAACGCCCGGAATGATATGTGATACAGCAGCTCAGGCTGTGATCACGGTGCTTCGTTGCGCCCTTGAGAACGACGATGTGAGTCTCTATATATTTATGTAAATTGGTAACACGCGGACTCGATCCTGCTCAGTCGGTGGTCATGATCTTCCGAGCCGTCGCAATTATTTTCCCCCCTGATCCCCAGGTCGGAGATGCTGTTTTCGCCTTTCAATGCAGAGCTCGATCGTTTATGAGCGTCTGATAGTCGCCGCATGCGTCATGTCAATGGACCAATTCGCAACATGACATCGTCATCGTCTTGGTGAGTACTTATTTCCTTCCCAGTCCCTATCATTTTCTGTAGGGACTAATTTTGCGGATATTAGTACCCGGGCCGGCTATAAGAGCAGCGTACCACAGCGGTGGTATGTAGGTTCTTGGGCACCTTAATCCCGAATTCACACACACACACCATGATGGCATATCTTTTCCGTAACCGGAATTGAGCTATGCTATCGGTGGTGAGTACACATCTCACAACAGTATGGCCCATGGGTCCAGACTTTGTGATTCGGAGAGACCATGGTATGTCTAAATTGCAAGACAATAACGAATGCGCATGTTACGATGTGTCTGAAGTTCTTTCTAGGCTCCAAGATAACAATTGCTTATCAGCGGTTATGATCTGACGTGATCGTGATTTTACCGATCTAGACCATACATAGGACAGTCCATCGCACAGTGGTGATGCTAAACGCTGTACAGCGATTGAACGTCATATTTGCATAACACCGAAATCTCAGTGCTTGTACGAGACGCTCACGGACCCGAACTTCGGGACAAATTCGGTCGATGGTCACCCACGATACATTGATATCGAAAATCGGAACCGAGGCTCTCTCGACGATGATCTCGAACAACTCATCATCGACAATCGACCGGCTCGATGCACGTTCGTCGATCAGTACGAAAGGTACTATCAACGGGACGGCATGTACTGCTGGAAACTCACCTGCGTGGGAGCCGTCTATTGTCGATCCGCTAGATGGGGCCATGCGTGCACAATTGTACATACTATGTCCGTCTCCGCCGCGATCTGGTTTCGTACGATTACAAACTTTGACGGGCTGAGGAGATAAGAATAGGGCCCTTTCCTCGTACTCGGAGCCGCACTTTCGGACCGATCAACGTCAATCACTTCTCCCACGACAGATTATATGTGACGAGACATCCAATATTTTATACATGATCGTGGTCAGCCTAGCTTAAGGCAATTCCCTCTGGAAGGGGAATGTCAATCCTATACACCTTGTGTGCCCTGCGAACAGTGAAAGGGTAGTACTTATGCAGACTTGTACCGTTGCTCGGGACCTTGGGTTGATAATGTCGTAGGATCTCCGAATCATCGTTGTGGGTGGGTATGTATAGATATGGCGGTGTGACTGTGGATCGGTGTTGGCCGCAAATTTGACAGATGTCCGAACCACTGCCAACAGAACGACTCGCCACGTTATAATTGGATCAGACATATGCGGCACCGAACAGGCCCGGGATTACTATCTGGACCAACGTTCTATACCATCCATGCCTATTTCAGTTAGAGTGGAGAGATGATATCTGAGATAGTCAGAGATACTGACACATGCAATAGTGAGAACGGAGTTTGCAAGCTGATATCTTATATTGCTGCCAGCCAAGGGAATTATCAGTTCGGTTTGACACATGCAAACAAGAGAGCAGGTAGGTTTATCGCGTTTCTTTACATAACAGATCGTTTCATGTTTTGCGAGGTGGCAGAACCGCAAGATGGGCAGCACGGAGCGGAGGTGTCTATCGAATGTGTCCTGCTGTTCAGTCGCAGACTTAGGGGAACTTTCCAATATACCGATGTCCTGCTTGTCCAACTTGCTGATAATCTCCGTATCAACTCTTCTCGTGACTCGTAGCTTCCACAGGGCTCGCCGACGCTTCAACGATCAATCTGACTCGTGCGACCGTGATCGTGCCAATCGAGATCCTTGCTAGAGCTCTTGTGGAGAGTACTGTCCATCGTCCAGCGGCAACATACACGCTACGAGAATGGCCGAGTGTCAGAGCGCGGCTTTGTTCGCACGATACACTTGTATCTCAACATTGGCAAAAAGGGCCGCCTCTAGACGACGATCTCAGATACTTCATCGTCGGCAAACGATGGGCTGGATGCGCGTTCGTCGATATCGATCGGCACGAATCGGATCGGACGACGTCCAAAAGAGGATCCGACTCGGAGTGCTTCTGGGCTCACCCGTGGGAACAGTGTATCTGAATCGTTACTACCGCAGACTCTCTCGGCTTGTTGAGACGTTGAAGGTGCGTAGATGATCTTCTCGCGCACCTGGAGCTGCCCCTTCGGGCCGAATAATTTCAGCCACCTCTCCTGCGGTAGAAACCCACGCGGGTAGATCAATCAATACGTACTCACCAATCGCGGCCAAGGGACATTTGGCGTCGGGAAGAGGTAAATGTGTGATCTCGTATATACGTGCCTGTGAGCGAAGAGATGTTTGTTGCCAGACGTAGCAGGGAACTTTGGTACTTGCACTGAGCGCCAGCGGTGGAACTTGAACGTGGCAGTTCTGTCAACAATCACAAAAGACCAATATCGTGGGGTACATACGTTTTGGTCGCCCCATCCGGCAAGTTGCTGTAAAGTTCGCATGATAGGAGTGGACAAGTACCGACGCTTCCGGATAGAACATCTATATCATTTGTAGAGACAATTACAATAATGCTGTTCAGTACTGTGTACATAGGAGAGAGGATAGCACACAGCCTAGAAACGGAGCGTATCAACAAGTGTGAAAGGGCGTAGTTCTTGAACGGCTATGATGCTTCCTATGGCTCCTTGGGAAATAGTACCGAGATCGGGGAGGCCAACCCGGAATGTATCCCTGAAGTTGGAGCAGGGTCCCAAACGCCCCATTGCGTCAGAATGTCCTGCTCGGAGCTTGAAGGCGACTCATCTTCCTTCCCAGCGCCCTCTGTCCTTGTCCAGAACGTCGCCAAACTCGACATGTCCAACAACAGTGACCGTCTGAAAAGAGTATCGTTTCTCGCGACCATCGCTCTCAAACAGCAGTCGATGCAGCGATTGTTGATGAGAGACTGTAGCCGCTCCTGCGCAGCACCAACTTTGCTCTCTGCGGTCTCGTCCCTGGACCAATATGTAACACAAACATCATTCTTCGTCTGAGTCTCGCCCATTGCAGCTTTCCACCAATCCTTCGCAGACTGTTGGTTCGAGGCTCCCACGACCACAACGATCTGTGGTGAAAGATCGCCACCGTAGGTGAAATTGAAATGCTCCCATTGGGATTTGACCGTTGCATCCTCGGTCTCGTTCATTGTAACACAAAAGAGGAGGAGATCTGCGCCCCGCTTGACCACCATGACCTTCTTGGTCTCTTCGTCCATGCTATCGGCGGATGCCTGTTTCCGTGGAACTTGGTAGACGCGGTAATCACGTTGAGGCGTATGCTTGAGGCTGTCTTCGAATGGGAGTTTGCACGTGTCGCTTGAAACCGATACGGGCATGCGGAAGCCAACTTGCCGGTGAGAGAATGCGACTGGATTATGAAACGAGATGGCGCGTTTCCTGAACGACTTCATGGAGCGACGGTCCTGGGACGCTTCGCACATGATGATGGTGGCGAAGCGTGCGGGGCCATTCTTTGGGAACAACATGGCACGGACGTCTGAATACGCGGAATCGAACCAGCTGCGTTCAGGTGGCTTCCACCGCTGAGCACGACAGGTGTTGATGATCATTTCGGTCACGGCCTTCTGGGATTCCGCCCGGCGTTCCTGCAGCAGGGTGTTCTCGAAGCAAGGAGACTCGGAGAGCGTCGTCACGCAAGCGTGACTGTCGAAAGACATCTTCAGTTTGGAAAATTCCTTCTGGTTATTGTGCCACCACGACTCCATGCCTCCATCCTGGTTCTCGAGACCAGTGATCACAAGGGAAATGGGGACTTTCTTCCTGCAGATGGCGGAATAGAAGATGTGGTAGTTCGTGAGCAGCGCGGACCGAACGCGCGCTCCACGCACACAGTATACGAGCAAGTCGATGCCGCCGGTATTGGATAATCCGTGGAGGAGTTGCTTCAGGTATGCCTCTGCTTTCTCAGCAGGGACGGCACCCTCAGAGCCCTCGTCCAAGCCCGCCGTGTCCCATACGGCGAAGCGCTCGTTGCCTAAGGCTACCAAGCGTTGTGTGTACTCCAGCGTACATCCGAAAGCACCGCTAGAGGTATCGCAAACTTTTTCTCCTGCGAGCAGATTGATCAGGGAGCTTTTTCCCACACCACATTCTCCAAAGACAATGACGTTTCTGGGTTGATCCTGCTCTGCTCAGTCAAAAGATTGCATATCGCACAAATAGCGAAACACACTTGAGATGGTTCCCAGTTGACGGGGTTTTCCTCGCAGATGGGTTGCTGGCAAATGGTGTTATTATTGCGGGACGAGTAGTTTGGGGTGAGGTTTTACCTTTCTGAACATGGATGTGACTGACTCGGAACTGGGCCGTTGAACTTGGTGTTTTGACCTTGTCAATATTGCGTTCTATCTTTTGTGATGTGAACGTTGCCAAAGTTGACGACGTCTACGCGGCACTATTCTTCTCAGAAAACTGATGGCTATCTATCTATATCCGTTTCAGTTTCCCTGGAAAGGGCATGCGCAAGACCTCAAGGCTTGGGCGTGTTGAGTCACGTATTTCTGTTTAACGCTCATCAGCTTGAGCTCGACGCCCACCTTGGTAATCAGTGTCGCCTCATGGCACCTTTCCAGTCCGCGAAGTGCTGTTTGACATAGCTATACACCGGTATGCCTCATGTTCTAATCGAACCCAGTGATTAGTATCGCTTGTTGAAGACGTCACTGACAGCGAAAGGTCAACTCACCCGTTCAGCATGGGCTGCAGACCCTTATCGATTAAATGTTGTTCTGATGCAGCAGTCTCCTGCGGGGTGTTTGAGGGTATCGATTTATACTATTATGAACGTTTCGCATCTGAAGAAGCTGGCTGAGAAGATATGTAGCCGCCCATGGCGCCTTTCAGTTCATGACCGTCTGACATCAGTTGTGCTCTTTCCTCAAGGATGCTATAAATGTGTCGAGCGTTCGCGATCCCATCAGACCTACGCCTCTTCTCTTCAAGTCTGACATTCTCCTGGCTTGACGAATCAAACGGTGAGTCGAATCGGTAACCCTAAAGACCATTTACTATATCGCCGATTGTTCAATTCAGATGCCTCGTGATCCCCCCCGCGCAGATAACCCTCCACCTTATGAAGTTCAGCGACGTTACTCTCCCAACGTGCTCATTGTCGGCGAGACAGGTGTGGGGAAAAGCTCTGTCATCAACCTCATTGCTGGGGAACCACTCGCTGCAGTTCATTCGGGCGCGGGTGGTTGTACGATGGAAGCTGCCTCATACGATGTCGTCCTCCCAGACGACAGGGGACTCAGCCACCACATCCGCTTATTTGACACAGTCGGTCTGAACGAGCCACACTTTGGAAGGACCGACTACCTCTCGGCGATCGAAAAAGCAAATACACTCATCTGTCAGCTCCAGCGTACGGGTGGTGTTCGCCTCCTCCTATTCTGCGTCCGGGGCGGTAGAATCACAGCGGTGATGCAAAACAATTACCGCCTTTTCTGCGAAATTCTGTGTCAGAACCAGGTGCCGGTCGCGTTCGTTATCACAGGGCTGGAGAACGAGACAACGATGGAGGAGTGGTGGGAGAACAACGTGTCGCTGTTCGAAGCATATGGTCTTTCTTGCGCTTCTCACGCGTGCATCACTGCGACTCGCGGACTCAATAACTGCTACGCGGAAAAGTACCTGGACTCTCAGACGAGGATACGGGCTATGCTCTTAGGGCATGTGACTGGGAGTGGTACCTCGTTCCAGCCTGAACGGGCGTGGTGGTTCATTGATCTGGCTGGAAAATTATTGAAATGGATAAGCCAGATCAGGGGCCGGCGTCGACAGGCGTTGACGGTAGAGGAGCTGACTCGGCACCTTCAAAATAAATGCAGGTTCTCCCGATCGGAAGCGGTGTATTTGGCAGGTAAAATATGGGCAAAAAGATTGGAGAGAGCAGGCCCCGATTGCGTAAAGTCGGATGACGACTCTTTGGTTGACACGTTATAGGGGCGACTCGCTATCATAGTTCAGATGGCCAGATATCACTGTATTAGTAGCAGCGACGAAGCGATACCATTCTTTGACAGAATGGATCACTAGTAGACCCTTGTCTTGGTATATGAATGACCAACAGTGTAGGCGTGCGTCGTGCGGAAAAAAAGCGCCAGATCTGCCTCACGTCGAAGTATGACGACAATACCCACAGCCCACACACATGTGGACTGTAGAAATAAACCCTCTAAGACTCCCTGCACCTCCAAACATCGATGTCCCTTTACACCCTCGCTCGAGAAAGGATGCGTAACCTTGCACTATCAAAATCCGCAAATCTGTCGCAATCGATTACAGTGAGCAGCACGGTTCCCTGTGGTGTTGCATACGCCTAATTTCGTCTGGGTGGCAAGATACCCAGCATGCCTTACGACCTACCACCCCCATACGACTCGCACGTTTGTAACGTCGTCATATTCGGAGAGACGGGGGCTGGAAAGAGCGCTGTGGTCAACTTGATCGCAGGAAGCAACGTCGCCGAGACGTCGCCCGATGCAGGTTCCTGCACATTCACCTCCAAATCCTATCGTGTCCTTCTTGAAAGCAACCGACCATTCTGTGTATGGGACACGGTCGGTCTCAACGAGCCAGAGATATCGCACGAGGACTACCTTCGGGCCATAAAACAAGCATATAGTCTCATCAAGGGGCTCGAAGATTCGGGAGGCGTACACCTCCTCTTGCTCTGCATGCGCGGCAGGGTAACGAAATCAGTGCAGCAGAACTACAAGTTGTTCGCCAACGTACTCTGCGAAAAGAAGGTGCCTCTCGGAGTCGTCGTCACTAACTTGGAGAACGAGCAGTGCATGGAGCAATGGTGGACCGACAACAAGACCGTTTTCGACGACTATGGCATATCCGCGAGCGGACATGCATGCGTCACTGCTATCCCCGGACTGCATAATTCATTCCTTGAAAGGTACAATAGATCTGGAGAGACGATGCGTAAACTTCTGTTGCAGTTGGCGCCGGGGTCTAACAATGGGTGGAAGAAGGAGAAGCGGACGTGGCTAAGCGGACTGTTGGGGAAACTGGCGAAGATAGTACTCCCTCCGACGCGCCGATCGCCCGCCCGTCCGACCAATAAGGAGCTGGCGGAGAAACTGACGAAAGAGTGCGGGTTCACAAGCAAAGACGCAACCACTATCGCGAAATCTATCACAGATATTCGTGACCAGGCTTCCGATAACAAGGAAGGTTCGCTCTCATGTTTTGGGCAATCTTAAAGCAAAATATCCAGATCTGGTTCCATCTTGTGAGAGCTTCATGCCAATTGTCTTGACTGAGTCATTTGTACTTCATAATTTTACCTGTCTGATATGTGTTAGTACTTGGTCGTGGTTACCAGGTCGAATTTATCACTACTAGGTGCCCAGGCAAAGTTGGATTGACTCAGAAAGCTTCCAGCGAGTTTCAAAGCGGCGCCTGGCAGGCGCCAATCCACCACTCCTGATGGATCAAGGATATGATAGGGATCGATCTTGGACTAGAATGCATTTCTAATTTGTCGAAAAGTCCGAGTCATGTAAAATCATCCGTAACCTGCCAGCAGACATGAAACCCTCCCCAGTATCGTAGGAGTCGGGGACTTTGGATTGACTCAGAAAGCTGCCGACGAGTTTCAATTAGTCTCGTCAAAATTGTATATTGATGACAGGCGTGACTCGATGGTCTCGTCACGGGGGTAAAGTCTCCAGACGTTCTAGGAAGCATTGGTTTCGAGACTAAGTTTCAATGACTCTGGCGGTATTAAGTACGGCCCGGGGGAGACTCTCCGACTGCAGCTCACGTTCATTTTCAATGGAGTATTATAAGCCTGTGATTCCTTTATTCGCTAGATCTATAGATGTGACGCAGCTGTACAAACTCGCGGCGCACTCCTTTGAGGCCGCGTTGTCGGAGCCTGAAAATTAGCCTGGTCACCACAAGGTCACCAGTCTACCGAGGCGCCCATCGTTGGAACGTTGGCGTATCAATCATCTTTTTACAGAAACACCACATGCAATGGCAGGCTCTATCTCGGTGATCCGAATCAATCCGCAATAGTAGATCCGTAGCTTTCGATTCAAAAATCCCGTATGGACCAGGAGTAATATTTATGATCCTTCTAATGGAGTAAGCGGAACACCACTATTGCGGCAAGGTATATGAAGAGTGGAGTGACATGGTACAGTTCTCGCAGTTTTTTTCCCCCATCTTGATATGCTTTCCTCAGGTTTGTTTGGATCCGCTATCTGTGTTGCATTGCTAGTGGTCCATATGCGCATGAAGGCGGCCAAGTCTCGACGACGTCTTCCCCCTGGACCCCCGCCGACTCCAATATTCGGGAACATCCGTGGATTCGATACACGCTATCCCTGGAGGAGCTATTCAAAGTGGGGTAAAGAATATGGTTCGTTTGTCCATCATACACAGCCTAGACAGTCCCGCCAACAGACAAGCATTCAGGTGACATCATCTATACTCGACTCTTGACTCAGGATATCATCGTCATCAACTCAGAAAAGGTCGCACAAGACCTTCTCGCCAGAAGGTCCCATAATTATTCTGATCGCCCGGCAGGTCTCATTGTCATGCTGGATTTGTGAGGCTCACTTCCCGGTTTCTATCATTTAACCGCTTAATATAGTCGGGAACAGTCTCGGAGCGAAATTCACCTCTATACTTTTACCGTATGGTGACATGTGGCGGCTTCACCGCAGAATCTTCCACCAAGCATTACATCACAGTGCGGCACCATCATTTCGTCCCCTCCAGTTAGAAAAAGCACACAATTTGATCATGCATTTGATATCTAATCCTCGCATTTATTCGGAGCACCTACAAATGTAAGGTAATTCCATGCAAGTTTATCAGTTGCTTTGACGATCCGTCCTCGATAGCTTCAGTATTTCAACGATCATGTCAATCGTGTATGACTACGAAGCCTCGGGCAAAGATGACCCAATCGTAGCCCATATCGAGCGCGCGTTAGATATTGGGCAAAAGGAGCTGCGTCCAGATTTGACTGCTATGATAGTCGCCTTTCCTTTCCGTAAGTAATCTGCATGTTTATGGACTGACAGAGTGGTTCGAGAGCCTTACTGATGGGCCACCTTTCCAAAACCAGTAAAGCATATTCCCACTTGGTTCCCTGGCGCCGATTTCAAACGCAAGGCCCTCATTTTCCGGAGGTCCATTGCAGGATGGGTAGAAGCACCCTTTGAATATGTAAGAAATAGCATGGTTAGTCCCCGGTCATTTGCAACAAGTGGTGCGATATCAGACTAACGAACGACATCCGGGTTGCATTGTAGGCGGAAGGCACAGCGAATCCGTCTATGGTATCAGATGCCCTGTTAAGAGTACGGGACGGGATGCACACGGAAGCTGGTGCAGCCTATCTCGAACAGGCAGTGAAGGAAGCTTGCGCGAGTGCTTACGTCGGTAAGCTCCCTTTTCAATTGTTAGAATAGGCTGTGCTGAAACCACGTGTGAAGCTGCGTCTGAAACGGTAGGAAGCTATACTTGCATAGCGGCAGAGACCTTCCATTGAGATCACACTGCCCCTAGACGCATTCCACTCTCATGGTCTTTATTTTGGCGATGATCCTATACCCTGATGTGCAAGCACAGGCTCAGGCTGAGATTGATTCTGTCGTTGGAGTCGGACTGCCAAGGCTCCCTTGTTGGGACGATCGATCCTCGCTCCCCTACGTCGAAGCCATAGTCAAGGAAACATTACGGTGGCACCCAGTCGTGCCTCTAGGTAAGTAGACTGAGTGGTACAGTATTATTTGTTTGATTCAGAACTACATATGATTGTCGGAAGCTATTCCGCACGCAACTATAGACGATGACAACTATGAAGGATATCATATCCCCAAAGGTCAACCATTCCTGTCTGCGTTGAACGTGCTACTAACGGCATTACTCGTATTCAGGAGCGACGGTGATAGCAAATTCGTGGTACATATGTGATGAACAGTTCGATCTCCCCATGAACTGACCTGTTCACAAGGGCAATGTCACAAGATCCAGTCAATTATCCCGAACCAGAAAAGTTCAAACCCGATCGGTTTTTAGGCAAGAAAACTCGATCAGTCGATGAACTTTCGTTTGCATTCGGATTTGGTCGACGTGTCTGGTACGCGTCTCGTGTGTTTGTCTGCCCTTCTGATTCATGGGTTGTTGATCTTGCAACTGCCAGCGTCGGGAGGTACGTCGCAGACGCGTCGCTCTGGATCTCGATTGTTTCTATGCTCGCTGTCTTCCGGTTCGAAGCGCCACCTTCGTGGGATCCGGGCCCGGATGGTGTCAATGTGGAATGGACCTCAGGCATCTCCTCGTGCGTCCAGATTCCGGCTAGCGTCTGATTTCGTTTTGACCCACTCGACTAGGGCCCCTAAAGATGTCCCATGCATAATCAAGCCACGACACGAGAACGTCAGCCCAGAAAAGCTTGCACACCTCGTTACGCGAGTTGCATCGTAAAAGCTGTGATTTCAGCATCAGCTACCTGCCAATCAGCCGGACCACATCACCAAACGATGTTTTTTTTTTCGTCTTGTCCATGGCTTTTCCTCCAATCACAGCTCTCAGAAGGAGATTACACTTCAAAAAAATTCCTGCAGTTAGTCTGAGACCAGTGTATTAACCATTGTTCGATTAGATCAGTGCGTAGTACGATCCTGACATTGCACACGTATGTTCTCCCAAAGTTCCCATTGTACTACATGCAGTATGTGTTCCCCAGATTATGTTCGTTTCTCAAGATCTCAAACATGAAGGAATTTTCCAAATCCATCCTTGTTGGTGTACAAAACCCTTCGCGAATGCTCCGTAAGGCCAGGCGTAAGGCCTCCCGACGGTTTTAAGCACGCAAGTTTGCAGATCAGCGATTACCCATGGACCGTGGTGACTTTTGATTGACCCCCTGTAGTCCCATGGAGGTTTTTTCCCTCTGTGACTTTTACCATTGGTGGAAGGCTGTTTGTAATGTCTCCCGACGTCCTCAACTTGGGACAGGTTGGGGGGTTCTGTCGAGGAATTGCTTTAGCGGTATTGCGGTTGCGCATCGGAAACATAGTTTAGATTTTTCTATCTAGGGAAGAGGAAATGCTGACCGGTGAACCCGACTAGAATTCTGGATGTTTTGATCCATCTTCCTGCAACAGTTCTATACCGTGTTTGATTTCAATGACTTATCACCACGAGTTGGGTTCGCAGAGCTTTCTACTAGTACAAGCGTACTCCATTCACCGTAAATTACACAGCCGAATGAGTGATATGTATGGTACACATGAAAATTTGTATCAATGTATGTGACTGACTCGGGTCCAGATTAGGTCGCTCGCCTACTTTCTCCCCGTGCCCGCCGATTTGCAGTCGGGGATTGGCGCCTGGCGCCGTCACGATACATAATACACGAGGAAAAAATCTACAATGACTTTAACTTCTGCATTATCGTCGCAAGGGGGCGAGAGAACGCGGAGCAAGACGCGGACGGGGATGGGGACGAAGATGATGGGGGAGGGGGGAAGACAGGGCAAGGGGCGAAGGAGGCAACGCGAGGGTGATCGTGGTGGGCACGCTGGCGTCCCGTTGGGTTGTCGTCGCGTCCATCGTCCTCATATTCTAGGGGTGTACCACTGTACCATCATGTCCTCGTTCGTTGGCGGCGGCGGCGGTGGCGTCATCTCGTCGTATTCCGTTTCGTAGTTGTCGTCTCGTCGTCTCGTCTCGTCATCGTGTTGTTGTCATCTAGTCGTCGTCGTTGCCGCCTCGTCGTTGTCGTCCGAGGTGTGTTATTGTTGCTGTTGACGCCTTGTTATTGTTGTTGACATCGTCGTTGTCATGGTGGTGGTGACATACTCTTGTGCCGTCATAGCTTCCATGTGGGCAAGGGAGAGGAGAGAGGAGGGAGTCGATGAGAAGAGAGAGGTGAGAGAGATCGAGGGCGATGACGTGTGGTGACTGTCGTGCGCTTTCGACAGAACGAGAGCGCGTGGGAGTTATCACACGCTGTCCTCGATGTAGCAAGGAAGTCGACGATGGGATGAGGATGACCTGCGGATACATGCACCGGGTATAACACCCGCGACGACGGGGTATTTGATGCGGGTGCGCGTTGGGATACCCGGAGGGACACCTGCGCCGTTCCCTACGCGAGGGCGGGGACGAGGCAAGAACGCGCAAGGTGAGGCAAGGCGAAGGTGAGGTGCAACCACTGTCATGCGCTGTCGGCGGAACGAGAGCGTGCGGCAGTTTCTGGACGCCGTCCTTGATACAGTAGGGAGATGGCGACGGGATGAGGAGGAGAAGGGCCGTGGCATCGTCGTCGTCTCCGTGTTCTTCATGCAAGGCGCCATCTTGGTGCCATATTACTGGCAGGAAGTTATATCATTTCGTCGACACATCGTCGTCGCGTCATGGTGCTGGTACGCGTCGTTGTTGTCACGTAGTAGCTCGTGTCAGCGCATCGTCGACGATATGGAGGCCTGGTC